>JAIKVE010000696.1:0-16906 GCA_024679115.1 Phytophthora pistaciae | reverse complement strand
GATCGCGATGGCTCGGAGAGCCAACTGGGGCCGGCGAGCCGTTTTCACGTTGTGTCGACGGCGTGGGCGAAGCGTCGCGGCGGCTCGGGGAGCGTCGCATGGATGCGGACGCATCCTCTCGGTTCGGAGAACCAGGAGTTCACAATATCTACAGTCTTCTTATTGTATATTGTACATTGTAGAAACATACCAGGGCTCTGCTCAGTTGTTGATATATGCATTTTCTTCCCGCAAAGTCAAACATGATTATTGTACATCCTGTTTACCATTTCTTCTGTCGTATATACAACGTAGTATATTCTGGAGATGAACGCGTCGCAGAGATGTGTGCAGGCGCACTTGGACAAGAACCACACTCACGTGGCTAGTTGCTCGCGTCGTCTGCGCTGCAGAAGTAGTGCTCAAAGCTTCCACAACGTACTATAACCGCCGCGTGGTGCTTTCGATACCGTAGATTCATTACGGTCCGCATCTGACATGTTGATGCGGTGATTCAGCTTAACAACGATACAGAGAACAGCATTCTGTAACTAGACATTGATAGGAACTGGAGCTAGAAGCCGAACATGGCTTACCGCTGGTGCTAGGAAGTAGGTAGACCAAAAGAAGACAGCAACTATGAAGATGACATAGTCCGCGACGAGGAATAGGTTGAGCGTCAGGACGATGTGACAGCGCTGGCTCCATCATCCGACAATGTAGCTGTAAGCTAGGCAAGACCGTTGTGATATCGTTTGGTAGAACAGCGAAGATATGTACACTTTGGTTTGCAATCAATGAATGCATTTTGCATAGTCTGGAAATTTAATCTTAAGCTGAGACCCTGTGAGTCTGTTACGTCTTCCTCTGACGCTAAAGCTACGGCAGCCCCGCTGCACCTTGGCTAGAGGGACGAGAACGCGTTAAATCGTGTTTTCCTAAACGACAGTGGACGTGGGATCCAGTGGTGCGTGCGTTGCAATGCGTGCGCCGTTTCACAGCGCTTTCCGACCCCCCCCCCCGAACGTTTAGTGGCAAGAGGCTGACTGGCGGGAGAGTGTGTCCGTCTCTGTTCGCTCACTTGAGCGTAAGAAGCATATTATTGATAGCTGGCGCTCTTCCGATCTCCGTACAAGATACGAGCGCTCGCTCAACGAGGACAGCTTTCCGTTCTGGACGATGTTTGCGAGAAGTTCTTTCGGCGGTTGGCCCCCGTGGATGCAGCAAAAATCGGATGATCGCTGCTGCTTGATTGCATGTCAAATACTACCGTGGCGCCTACAGCAGAAACCAACTCAGCTGTAAAGGAACTCCTCAGGAGGAACGACGAAGCTGCACAGACCACCCAGGAAGGCCTGACAATTGTAATTAAGTCAACCACAGTAAAATTGGTATTGGTGGCGATCCCCGCCAGCTTCGAGGATTTTGCCATCTATGTCCAGGACAAAAGTTTCATTACAATGCTGGCGGAAAGGGCCGAGAGTACCTAGTGAGAATAAACACTTTTCCGTGTCATGCGACCGAATGGATCGCAAAGCGTGCGACGCGTATTTTTGTGGGGAGTTTCCATTCGCCAGCAGCTGCAGATGTCACCTTGTCCCGGCTTGGTGGAAGTGCCGAAGATTAGTCGTTTTGCGTCTGCCTAGGACATAGAAAGAGCTCAAGAGCGAGACGGGAAAAATGGACTGTTGCGGGATATATCTACAGCTACAGTGTCGGCTACGCGTCCATATCCAGCCCCTCGTGAGCGTACAGAACGTACGCAAGACACAGTCTATCGCGTTCGATCCGCTAATGGGATAAAGGAGAAACACCAACGTGACAAGCTCGAGATTGATAATGTCAAGAACGTTTTAGATGCAGATCGTGGCTGGCCTTCCGGTGTCGAAACACCCCACAGACGCACGAAGTAGACAATGGTAGAGAGGGTGGATGCAACACGTCAAGTCGATGTGGCTCGTTCCATTTCACGTCTCGATTTTTTGTTTGTTTGTTTGTTTGGAGCATTCGCAAGCGCGCCAGTTAGTCTGGCCCAGAAATGTGGTTACCAACCAGAAAGATGACATGCGAGAATGCTGGAACTGCCATGAAACCGGGCGCCTTCAGGCGAAATGCCCTCGTCCCAGACGCTCGGCTAGGAAAATTAAACTTCGGTGCTCTGCACAAAAAAGTCGAAAAATGAAACAGCGAAAGGCATGGATCTTGTTCGGTGTACCTTCCGATCGATGTTGGGCACGGATGAAGCGAATGTCGTGTACAAGAAAGTGAAGACTTCGAGATCGAAGAGGCTCTACAGATACTCATGTCTCACGTGTGCTACGTCAATGAGCTAACCTTTGATGGCGTCAAGTGGTCCCAGCTCGTGCAAGACGAAGCAACACGTCATGTGTGTGTGTGTGTGGGGGGGGTCCTGTTGACGAGGGAACAGTCAGTCAACGTGGTAGCTGAGGGATTGGGTTAGACAAAAGGACGATAACTGAATAAACAATTTGAAGGCATTTTTAGAGCTTGTGCGATTGAGTGAACTACTTTGCTTACCCAGATAAGTGGCGCATATGGATATGAATGAGTAGTGATGTCTAGAAGTCGTGTCGCTGCCGACTCGGACGAACATGCTCATTTTGTTATAGTTGGGATGCATCCGCGTTTGCTATTGGGTTGACCAAAACAAGCACTCGTCGGCCGGGTACCCACGCCGCGCGCACAAGTAGTACGGCGTCTTGCCTCTCCAGACGACGTTCACAGATTGGTTCAATGCGCCATCCACGTCGCCACTGCCGATATTTTACGAAGATGCGTCCATGCTATAACGCAGTTCTAAAATCTTTTAACCCTCAATTCTGAAGGTCAATCCAGTGCTGTACAGTATTTTGGCTCGATGAACTCGTACCACCAGGGCAGATACAAGTCCACTAGTCCGCCTGGCTAGTGTCCTCATGTCGAAACCTTTATTGGCCTGCATCTGGATGGGGTTTGTTATTGTGTCAAGTACAACGTGGCTTGCACCGTATGATCCGGTAATCGATAAGGAGAGGCGCACTCTCATGCGCTTCGGTCGCGACAGCGGAATCATGAGCGATAGCCCTGTTGCCGAAATGCACGCACCGACAGGTGCGCACGACTCCACATTCGAGACAGCGCCTTAAGCCGCTGTCCCGGGACGCTCTGAGTGCGCGCGAGCACACACGCGAGAGTAGCTGGTGTCGGCAAGGCCGCTAACAACTAATGATGAAAATGTTACCATCTCTGATAATAGGGGTAGTCAATTTCAGCAGCAACAGCTCACTTTTTTACGCCGAAGCAAGTCGGATTTTTTTTGGGGCTGTGACTGGCCAGAAAAAAATTGTGTGATCGGAACGAAAAGTGGTTCCGGTCAAGCCGCAGCAGCAGCTCGTTTTTTTTGCTGGCACGGCGAAGATCTAATCACCAATGGCACGGCACCATGGTCGTTGCCCGGCCGATAGACTTCGCACTTGGGGCCTGTGCTGCAAGAAAAGGACTTAGAAGATTAATCTAGTAAGTCTACTTGTCTCAGTCGCTAAGAGTAGTGAGCAGACAGCAGTTAGTTCAGCTAACTACAGCTAACTTAGCTCTTCGTTCGCATCGGCAGGCGCAGTATCTAGCGCATTCCTTCAGCAAACCTCTCTGCGCTCAGTCTCCACATATTGATTATCAACAACAGCTGGACCTACTTAAAATCTTGAGCTGTTGCTTTGCTGCGGACAATAAATGGGGTGGTCGTCAACGCACTCAGCTCCTTGCTGCTGCAGCAGTCTGAGGATTTTTTTGGGCTGGCAAATCCTTCTGCACGACTTTAGCCTCCTCTAGTTCTGCTTCTGAGCTGACGTTGACCATTAGTACATCCATGTCCACGATATCCTGGACGGGTTGGGGTGACGCCCTCCCGGGGAGCGGCGCAGCGGCGCCGTTCTCGGGGGCGCAAGTGTCTGCGCTGAGATCTCGACGCGGGTACGACTCGCGGCGGCGGAAGCGGACGAACCAAGCGCGCTCAGTGCTCAGCCACCGACTTCCCGTGGACTGGTGACTACGGCACCGCCCAGGAAGCTGATTCGGCGGCGAGGCGCGAGCGTCCGCGAGGGGGGAACGCTGCGGAAGTCAATTGGCAAGGGAAGGTGCTCAAGGGGATCAGCATAAGGCGCAGGAACAACACAAGACTGAAGAACAAGGGCGTGCTGGCTGAGACTGTGTGGTTGGTAGGCCACGATAGCAGTCGCCGGGGAAAGGAGTAGTGACCCGAGTACCTAGCTGAACCAAGACTACAAGACCGATGCGGGGGACGGAAGCAGCGTACACGCCGCCACCAAGGCTTAGCGCGTCTCCGTGAAGGGGGAGCCATTCAGTGCCGACGTATGCTGATCGTGACGGTGAAGACAGTAGGAGCTCAATTAGTGGCCGCCCACTACTAGGGGTAGTGTGTGGACCACGTTTGGAGAGTTTAGATCACTTATTCCCTGAGCGTAAGGCGCACTAACGTTCACAATACAATACAATGTCCATGATGAAGCATTCCATCTCCTCCACACAATCGTCGGGCGCGAACCTGCGCCAATTCTTTTTGTGTGCACACACAGTACAATCGCCTATAGACACTATAAGCATCGTAAACTGAATTTTCGTCCAAGTCGAAGGCAACCATGAATGAATGCGCCGAGTGTCGTTGCTTAGAAGCTCGGAAGGAGGGTGATCTTCGCGGTGCTACCACTGGATACAAAGCCGCAGGAAAAGAAGCTAGAAGGAGTATAAGGAAGCAGAAGCTGTACGAGCTGTCCGGCGCTCTAGACAGTATACAGAACAAGAATGAGTACGCTACAGAGACAGCATCCCAGACTACCTCGAAGTTCTAAGAGACGGCCCAAAAGTCCGACGACGAAGGTGATGGCAATTGAGAGACCCACGATGCCGTGGGCATCAGCAACGCCATGATCAATATCCAGGGCCAGAACGTGGCCAAGGACGCGCAGACTGTCCTGGCCAAGCACACCACCGAGAGCATGGGATAGATGGATCCATAGCGAAAAGAAGGAGATGAAGACGGCGTAACGTAGAAGCCATTTGAAAAATGCATTAAGCCCGAGCTAGTAGAGCACTTCAAGGAAATCAAGTACGATTAGTTTCCTCGTGATTTCAACGATGAGGTAGCCCAGCTTAACCGTCGTACCCCTGGTCTGTTCAAGGATGAGAGGTCTGGTGATGCTATGGTTTTGCTGTCGTCCAAGAACTCCATCTGTCACATGCCTGCTGAGCAATACAAAGTGAAGGTATTCTTTCGCCAAGGGTGGTCAGCAGGGTCATGGTCGCAGCAATGATGTTCTCAACCAAGAGGGCTTTGAATCGGTTGTCAGAAATTAGATCACACTCTCAAGGGGTTCCATATTTGTAAGGAGACTCAAGGAATCATCACCTACACTCAGCAAAAGAGTGCTCTGTTATATTTCTACGACAAGCGCAAGACAAGCGCAAGTACTTCCCGATCGAATCGCTATCGGCTTCAGCTTCAGTGATATCTGAACGAATTATCTGAACGAACTACTGATGCATTTTTTATCACAACAGTATAGAGCAAAACATGGAAGCACTACTAGATCGGCTTTAGTACGATCCTAAACACGGATTCGTAGGTGTTCAGACGCTCAACAGAGACGTAAAAACTATCGATAGCTTCATCCTTCTTAAGGATGTCAAGAAATGGTACGCTAATAGCGACGATACCCAGCGGTTAGATGAAGCAATTCTGACGAAGCCCTACCACTAACCAACTGCAGCATCCACCGGAACGTGACACGAATTCACAGTGGTCGACAGCATGTTGCGGTCATCCAAAACGATTGATGGGGCTTGGCGTGACTTTGTTGAGCATGGTGAAGTTGTTCCAGCTGAGCTGCCGACTAATCGGAACAGCAAATCAACAAGAGCCCCCTAGAACCAACGTCGTTAACCCCACTTAGATTTGTCCTAGGAGATAGGACCTAATCTTTTTTGGTGTGGTACACACCATCCGTTTCTGTCCTAGGGAGCCCGAAAGAGGACCAAAATGACTTGATATTTGTCTGAGGGTGGCTTTTGACCCCCCAGGTGTGTCTTTTAAGGCGTATCGGGCAGGGAAATCGGCGTTAAGATAGCTCCAGCTGAGACCATATCGAAATCAAGTCAAATTTGTCCTAGGCTTGGACAAATCGGCAAAATTCTATGTTACAAGATATACGTTTTGGACTGCTTGTATCTCGAGAAGCACAATGGAGGACGCTAAACCGATATGACCACCAAGACATCTAGGACGAGGATTGTACCCTAGCTAAGGATGTTCTGGTGAGGAAGGGCGGATTGTACAAATTGTCGCGTGAAAATGAGCTGAAAAGAAAAAAGTACGTCCAAAGGATAGCTCTGAACGACGTCAAGTGCCGCCGGGTTGTTTATATGGACGAGAGCTACATTCATCACCATTATGCACCTCATCACGACTCTCTTTACGACCCTACTGATCCTTCTGTAACGAAACCCAAGCACAAAGGACGGCGATTATGTTTTAGTGCTGCTATTGTGGACCGGGATCGGTCCATACCTGTTGTTGATGACCCTCCTGCTGGATCGAAAGCTGGCCTGACACTGGATACTTATAATATTTTCGAAGGCGGTAAGCAGACTGCGGACTACCATGGAATGTTTAATCACAAATATTTTGTGGGTTGGGTTAAAACACTTATTGCTTGTCTTAAAAAGAACGGTCTTGAGCATTGTCTTATCATTATGGACAATGCCAAGTACCACAAAAATCTTAATGAGTCTGTACCGAAAAAGAAGAGCAGGCGTCTTATAATGCAAACAGCCTGCACACGTTACGGTAGAAATATTAATATAGTGATTGTAGACATGGCAGCTGAAGCCGGTCATGAAATTATCTTCATGTCTCCCCACTACTCGGGTCTGCAGCCCATTGAGATGGTATGGGCTGCGCTTAAGGGGACGGTTGGTCGACAATACACGACGGACACTTCTTTCGATGATGTTCGTCGCCGTCTGGACGAAGCATTCAATCGCTTCGAGTCTGGGACCGTTCAAAACAGTATTGATGCATTGAATAAAAAGTTATCAGAATGCAAACGCACATCCGAAATATAAGAGCTAAATGACGAATTTGATTCTCATAGATCCTCGTCAAGCGGCTCTGACAGTTCAAGAGACAGCGACAGCAACTTTTGGCTGGCATGGTGGCGTTGACCATCGGCTGCGTCATCACGTACGTCTGCGTGCACAGGCGTATGGCGCTGACCAGCGTCAGGTGTATCGTCACATACGTCTGCCTGCACACGCGCGTGCTCGAGTACTCGCAGCGCGAGTCGCTGTGCGACCACCGCTCCATCCAGGCGTCGTGCTTGATTTTCCGCCGCTTCCTGCCTTTCCTGGCGCTGGGTACGGGCTCGGAGTCCAACGTGTCGGTGCCCGCGGCCATGGTCGTGCTGAGCGTTCTGTCGGTCCTGCCACTCCCGCTTTTGCTGCGCTTCTGGAGCGAGGAAGTGTACTCGCTCAACACGTCCATGAAGCTTCGCATCCAGATCAGTAACTCGACGAGCCTCATCAGCTCGTGGGTGGGCCCAGCGACGACAACTCGCTGCTGGTCAAGACCGTCCAGGACCTTGTCATGATCGACATCATACTCGTGTGGCGCTGTCTGTTCATTTACGGCTGTGACCGATCTTCTTTGCGCTGGCGCCGGCCGTCCAGATCCTGCCACACCCCTTCGTGTCACGCACCCTCTCGGTTGGGATCGGGTACCAGCGGGCTGTTTGGGGAGTGCGGCCTCTGGGTGGGGCAAAGTCGAAAGAGCTGAGTGTGTTGAAGTTGTAGGAACCGAATAGCTTAAATGAAAACGCTTCTCTGTTAGCTTGTTGTTGTTATCGGGAAAATTCGAGACTGAGAGAGCTAAGCGCCCGTCGGCACGGGCCGGGAACGCTCGTAGGCGCGACACCTCCTCTCCTCTCCCCACCTGGGCACCCTGGCGTGCCATCCGTCCTTGACGCGACCCCCGCTCCGCTGAAGCCCAAGCAGAACCAATCGGCGGCGCGACTTCCCTCCGCGATGACTCCACACTCGACGAGCTCGGCCTGACTTCAATGCACCGCGTCATCAATTCGAGAGCCGCTCCTCACACGAGCGGACGCCGTACCACTGACTTGGTACCCTTAGTGTACCCACCGTCGAATGTAGCCATATCTCGGGTCGGACCCACTCGGGGCGGCAGCGAGACCGGCTTGCCTTGAGATCGGCCCAGCGACCCTCCTGGTTCATGGGTCACATTCCCGGGTACGGGAAATTCTCCCCGACTGACAGTTTGCCGTCCTCGGAAAACGCGGAGCTGTGCCTCATGGGCGAGAGCTTGGAAGTTCTGTGCTAGATACTCATCGACCGAGGCGAAGTCACTCGGCCGCTCGATCGGAGGAGGGTTGCGGGCGTAGTCTTAGTCAACGTCACCTGGAACACTTCCTCGACTTCGCAGTCCTTCATCGCCGTCAACTCGGGCGTTCACTTGCTCATCGGGCCCTGGCTCTCGTAGCTGCTGTAGACCACCAGACTGCGATCGGTCACGGTCACTAGCGTTCCTCTGAACGCTTTCGATAGCGTCCCCCAGTGACGATGCCCGGGGCGATCCGACGCAGTCGCCCGTCTCTATCACCGAGGCGCCAGCCGTGAGTGACGAGCCCGTCGCAGGCAACAACCAGCGTCGCATTAGTCCCCCACTGCGTCCATCTGAAAGTATATTTCACCCCATTAGCGACGGCCCCAAGCGTGATCACCCCCGCAGTCCGCACAAAAGTAACTCCAAAAGGTCAAAGAGTGCCATGGGCACGTAAATGATCAGCGGTAGCACCAGAAGAACGACCCAGCACAAGCCGTGCACAACCGCAAAGGCCCGCTTCCACGACATAAAGCATGCTTCCTTGGTAGCGCGAGCGTGGGCCTATCGAATGACTCGTGCGCACGACGAGGTCAGGGCCATACTCGCCGAACGTAACTTGACCAGCCACCAGCTGCGATGCATCCGGCCGTAGTGGCCGTATTCGAGCTCGCTGTCACGTAGCACTTTAACAGGTACCGCAAACGAGGCGCTCCACAACGCAGAAGTGTACGCAGGGCCTCGTAGCTGTCGAAGTTCGCGATTTCGCAGCACCTCGCGGTAGCGGGCATCGAACTCGCCCAGCATACCCCCATTTAGACGCGCTACGCGCCACACTTGCAGCAAGAACGTCCAGGCGGCGCTGCGAAACGGGGTCGTCAAGATCCAAACTGCTACGATACCCACGTACGCGGGCAGCAGCTCGACACGCGCATAGTCGTTGGCAATCACCACCCGCAGCTCCACCATGCCCGAGTAGACGTCCTCCGCCGCTCTCACGTATAGAAATGATCAGCATACCCACCGCGCCGGACGCGCTCGTGCAATTTTGGTCGGGGAGGTTGGCACCCCAGTTAGGCCTCTCACTGTCTTTCGTCAGTCCGAACACGCGGAAGAGCAAGGGAAATCTCGCTTCAGGGCAACTTCAACGCCGAATTGACGAATCAAGCCGCACTCGCCGCTTTCGCCACCTTTTCCGATCCATTTCGCAGGGGTAACGCTATCGTCCATGGTAGTCAAGTCTCCTCTGCTCATTTCCCTTTCCGCTGAGAAAGGGAACACTCAGTTTCTCGACCAGTCGACCACAGGAGACGCAGGCACCGCCATGAGCGGCTCCGGCAGGCCTCCGCTCGACAAGGACCAGCTGATCCGCCCAGCTAGCGCTTCACTTCACCCGAAACGCGAGGGCCACTCTCCAGGACATCCACGATTCGACGCGTCATCTAGCCCAGCTCGGGTTCTGGTGCGAGATGCGCGACGTCCTCGCCGTCAACGAGGGTGCGATGGGCATTGAAGTTCTGGACGACATCACCGAGGCCATCCGGGACAACACGGGTGGGCAGCGGACGCCCTCGGCGACACCGTCCTGATCTTGCCGGCTCCGTCTCGTCAGCGAAAAAGCAAGAAGGCCCCAGACCACCACCGCTTATCGAGTTACATGCCGGACTCGCCGCCGGACAACCCCTCCAAGCCCCAGGCCAAGCCAAAGCCGAAGTCTAAGCCGAAGCCGAAGGGGCCGCAGAAGCCGACAACGTCGTCGAAGCCCAAGTCTTAACGAGAAGGGCAAACGCAAGCGTTCCACGTCGCCGGCGCCCACCGCCCGAGTGTACTTCACCATGGAGTACGCCGTCAAGACCCCTCGCGAGGTCGGCGACGACCTGGAAAAGATTTAGCGCAAGGCGGCAAGCCTGAAGCTCGAGCCATACCAGCTGGCCTACCCGTGGGTGGCCTCTGGTCTCTGGTATGACCCCTTTGTGTTCGACTCGCTCCACAGAGCACACTGGCGCTGCCGATCGATCTGGTGGGAGTGGCAGCTGCATGCCCCGTTGCGGACCAAGCAGGCTCAATGGAACCTGCGTAAGCGCAAGATGGACGGGAAATTTGAGTGGACCGTGTTCGTCGGCCTAAACTTCGAGACCTTCGGGTATTTCTGGTCGCTGCGTCGGATCGAGGCCGCCCCTCAGGAACGCTTGTTGATGTGGCGGGGCGGCCAGCAAGGGAAGAACGCCCCCAATGCCGACCAGTACGAGGGCCCGGCGATCGAAAGCCTCACGGCGCTGCGTAAGCGCGACCCAGCCGCCTACAAGCTGAAGGTGCGCGACGCGTTGAAGGCCTTCCGCATTGACGAGGGCGGCTTCACGTCCATCACGGAGATGCTCGTCTGCACCGGCGCGCTGAACCCGGACAACCCCAAGTCCGAGAATCGGCTCAGCGATCGGGCCCTCGCCCGCGTGTACTTGGACGTGACGTCCAACAAGGTGCTGCGACCGCACTGGGTCGGCGATAACTCACAGGGTGTCTGGCACGATCTCGTGGAATGCAAGTGTATCAAGGACCTCGCGGTGGAGATCAGCACGGCGCTCGCCAAGGGCGAGTACGAGATACCCATCGTGAATCCGTTCGACCCGAAGGAAGCCGAGAAAAAGGGGTACGCTCCGTTCATGTCGGCGGCAGGTACCCCCACCGCCGTAGCCTTCCAGGACGACGACCCTATCGACGATAACACGGACGGCACGGACTTCCGGCTCAAGGGCGACGACGGGGGCGAAGGTGACAGCGGATCGGACGCCGACGGCCAGTCCCCGAAGTCGACAGGCAGTGGCTCGGAGGCCGGAGGTGAGAGCTCCGACGAAAACGACGAAGAAGCGCACCGCCCCTTCAAGAAGAGCAAGCCCTTCGTGGCCAAGCTGTCCTCCATGTGAGACCCCACTCAGTCGATCTAGCTTCCTCTTCGCCGTTCGAGAGTAGCTCATCGTTCATAATCTTGCTCAACCAGTTTGTTTTCCTTTTTACGTTCGGAGCAGTGTCCTTGCGTAGCGTTCTCCTGCCAGTCACAGCCAATTCTTCGTAATGCAAGGCGCGGTCCCGAACCACGCCGTAGAAATCAAAAAAAATGTAAAGTTCACTTCGAGTGTGCCGTCCACGGCACCCCCCTTCCCAACCAAGGGGCCCACCGCCCTCCACCAGCGACCGCACACGAGCCCTGACGGCCCCACTAGAAAAGCAATTCGTCCTCGTCCACACCGGCATTGACCTCGGCCAAACGCGCACTGCGACGAAACTCCGGAAGCCCCTGCTCCTCACGACGGGCGTCCTCGAGAGCATCAATCAAGGCTTTGTAGGTGGGAACTAGCGAAGTAGTCGACCGCCAGCTGACCTCGTTCGTAGCCGTTGTGGATTATACTGATCCCCACTATACTACTTGCAGTTGGCGTAAGACAAAAGGTGAAAGAGAAGAATCTAGGCCTCAGTTGAGAATATACACAGTGCCAACAAGGTGGCTTTTGCCGCCCAGCTGAGAGTTGTCGTTGCTTCCATCTCTGCGTGAGCAGCACCAAGAGGACACTCCACTTCAGTAGCCAACCATACCAAGTACTGAAGCTCTCCATTCCTCTTTTTGCGGGCAATTACGTCGATGACAGGACAACTCGAGCCCGTGAACGCCATCTCCTCGCGACCAATGATCAATCGTTCGACGAAGCTCGTCGAAGGGAGATCCTCTTCGGCCAAAGGTCCGTCGTCATCCACTCCATGCGTAGTTGTCACGCCCTCAGGCACTTCCGAAGGGTAGGGGCGACTCCAGCGTCCACGGAACGGCTTCAGTCGATTCACATTGATAGTCACAACTTGGTTGGGGTGTGAGGGGATGGCGACGCGGTAAGCGTTCTCCCCCACCGAGCCCATCACGCGATGCGGTCCATGCCATGAAAAATCAAGCTTCTTAGCCTTCTTTTCTCTCCACGTCGAGCACGAAAGTACTGATAAGCCCAAACGGGGTCTCCCTCTTCAGATTTCACCTGCACCTGCCTCTTCAGTCGAGAGGCATGACGATCCTGTGCTTTCAGGAGCTGGCGTTCCACCATGCGCCGAGTATCTCGCAGAGATAGATAAAGGCGCCGCCGGTAAGCAGCGACCTCATTGCTTTCCATGCGATACTCGTGTTGCGGAAAGGCAGGTCCAAAGGCAAGACCGAATCACGCCCATACAGGCTGAAGAAAGGAGAATCTCCCAAAGCTTCGTGATAAGAAGTGCGGTAGACAAATAGCACCCGGGGCAGGTAAAGATCCCAGTCGGTCTGCGATTCAGTGGCGAACATGCGCAGCATGCCAAGAAGCGTTCCGTTGAAGCGCTCCACCAGCCCTTGAGTCTTTGGGTGGTAAGCCGCGCCAAATAGTTTCCGTATCCCCAGCGTCTCATAGAAGGATCGAGCCAAATCAGAGATGGAATTAGAGCCCTGGTCACTCAGCAGTCGTTCGGGCACGCCATGCCGTGAGATCACCTCATTCACCATCGTTTCCACAAACGTAATAGTGTCAAGATCCCTGTTTGCGAAGGCTTCCACCCACCGCGTAAAGTAGTCGGCGAAGACTAGGATGAACTTATTCCCGCGGGTCGTAGTGACTAGGGGTCCCACGGCGTCTACCACCAATAGGGAGAACGGTCCTGAGAGCTCCTGGATCGGCATACGCAGCATGATACCGTTCTTCCAGGGGCGGGTCCTTGCCGCTGCCGCTGGTCGAGCAGTCCCTCACATACTCATCCACGTCCCTCTCCCGGTCATGCCCGTAAGCGTGCTTTCGCACCTTGTCCATAGTTTTCGTCACCCCCACATGCGCGGCCAGCACGTCCGTGTGGCAGTGATGAAGCACGGGTGGGACCGGCTCGAGCTCGGAGGTAGACGCGACGCATCAGAGCGCCATTGCGCACCATTTACTTCGGCGCCATCAGAAGCGTTCGGGTCCGTAGTTGCGGGTCAAGCGCCAAAGCACCACTCTCGAAGTATGCGACAATATACAGCATCCAGGGGGAGCGCTTCTGTTCCTCCAGGAAGCGTTCCGACTGCAGCCCAAAAACGTCCACCGGCGACACTAACAACTGTTCGATAAGAGGGTCCGGCTCGGGATCTAGAGGGGAGGTCCGCGAGCGTCGGGTCCGGTGCGGCCTCCCCGACTTCGCCTGGACCACGCCCCTAGCGGCTCCCCGACCGAGACGGACACCTGTCCCTCCTCGCCAGCGTCATTGAGCAGGTCAGCTATGGTAAGAGCGCAGATAGTATCCGAGTACAACCGTGAGAGCCCGTCTACATGCCCCATCGAAGTTCCCGCTTTGTGAAACACTTTAAAGCGTAGTTGCGCTAGTTCCATCTCCCATCGCGCGAGTTTAGCGTTCGTAGTGTGATTAGTCTCATTGAAGACCCAAGTCAGCGCCTTGTGATCGGCGTACAGATCGAACTCGCGGCGGTCTAGGTAGCAACGATCACAAGGCGCTGACTTGGGTCTTCAATGAGACTAATCACACTACGAACGCTAAACTCGCGCGACGGCCTCCCCCCCCCAGCATTCAATCTCGGAAGTGCCGTCTTGCTTGTTGATCCAGTTCTTCTCGGATCCCACGAGCAACTTGCTGGCGTAGGCCACGACTCGCTCGCACCCACCGACCGTTTGCATGAGGCACGCTCCTACCGCGATTCTCGACGAGTCGACGTACATCCTGAAACGCTTCGAGAATCGGGATACACTAGAATGGGAGGTTCCACCCGATTGCGTTTCAGTTGCAGGAAAGCTCACAATCGGAATACCATTCGAAGGGCACTCCTTTCGCCTTTAATCGCTCGATTGGCGCCGAGATGACAGCGTACCCGGGTATGTAGCGCCTGAAATAGCTGGTGACGCCGCGAAGGTCCGCACCGTGTGGATGTCGTGAGAGCGCCGAACGTGCATCAACGCTTTGACCTTTTCGGGGTTGGGCAGAATGCCCGACTGCGTGACGATGTGCCCCAGGAACGCTACCTGATCCCGGCCCCACTTGCACTTTTTTCGTCTTAAGCTTGAATCCCGCGGCGCTGAAGCGTTCCAAAACGTGTTTCACTCGAAGCAGGTGTGTAGGGAAGTCTTTACTGAGCACCACACAATCGTTGAGGTAGACCAGGTAGGTTCTTCACTTCAGATCAATCAGCACATTCTTCGTGAGCCTATCGAAGGCCGGCACCGCGTTGCATAGACCGACGGGCATCACCAAGCACTCGTAAAGCCCGTATTTGCACGCGCAAGCTGTCTTTTCCACGCTGCCCGCAGCCACAGGCACATTCCAGTAGCCGGACGCTATGTCCATTGTTGAGAACAGCTCAGCGTTCCCCAGGACGTCAAGGATGTCATTGAAAGAGGCATCGGGTAACAGTCCTTGATGAAGACGGCATTCAGCCGCCGATAATCGATGCAGAAGCGAATCCCGCCGTCGGGCTTCCGGATCATTAGCACCGGACTGGCCCATGGGCTGCGAGATGGCCGGATCAGATTGAGTTCCAAATACTGCTAGATCTCAGCCTCCATCACATCTCCCTCCGCCGCTGACACACGGTAAGGCGGTTGCTTTATGGGCGGGTGGTCCCCTGTGTCGATAGAGAACTCGAGCAAATTGGTGCGGCCGGGTTTCATGGAAGTCTCCTCAAACATGCCCTTTACCGACCCGAGCATCCCTCGGAAAAGCTCCTGCTGCTCGCATCCCAACTTGGAATCTGAGAAGTTGATCTCAACCTCCTCCTCAAGAGCCTTTTCAAGTTCCGGCAGGAGGGGGGGGGGGCGTTCTCGGGAATAGCACTCCTACCAATAACCGCGTACACCCAGTCGGATTCGGTCGAAGAAGCGGGCCCCGTGGAGCTCATCCCGCCCCGGGTGACTTTGAGTCCAAAAGCGGACTCAGGGACCACCGAGGCGACAGCTAGCGGAGTCCCCTTCTTAATGACAAGCTCCTCCGTCGACGAGTTGCAAATCTCCACAATCACCTTGCGCTCTCGCACTGTGCGGAGCGTCCGGGCCACCCTTACGGTCGCATCGAGGTCCACGAGACCCTCAACCAGTACGGCCGCCTCATCGGCGACTTCACCCTGGACCTCGGAGACGACCAGGGCTTGCCCACCGGGCTGAACGCGGACCGTGGAGTTCATTCCAGCAGTATAGGTCTCTTCAACTCGCGGGGCGCCATGCGGAAACACCTCGCCGGTGTCCTTGAGGGTGATGGTGTTCTCGTCCAAGTCCACTACTGCCCTGTACACCTTAAGCGTGTCAGTGCTGAGTATGGTGTCCACGTGCAGTCGGTCCACCACCACAAAGGGACTCACCTTCTCTAGCGACCCCAAATGCATCGGTAGGTCAAGGACGCCCCGAATCCGAAGCGGGTGACCGGTCACCCCGTCCAACTGGCGTCGGTAGGGCCGCAAGGTCGCCTCGGCGCGGCCAACGCGCTTGAGCACTCTCGAATCAATGAGACTGGCGACAGCTCCCGTATCGATCAGCATCTCGGTCGGGATGCAGTCGCCATAGCCGGCCGACACGGCCTCCACGCCTCCAACAGACCCAATTACCCGTCGGCTGCCGCGGGGCTGCCGTAGCTTTAGCGTCAGAGGAAGACGTAACAGACTCACAAAGTCTCAGCTTAAGATAGCCCATTCTAATACCAGAACGTACGAGTCCGCACACCTTACGGACTCCAAGAGTCAACCCTTAACTCTTAACTGTGTGAATCTCAAACTGAATGTATTTCTCCTTATCGCGGCCAAGCCGCCTATGGTGTAAATGTATCCGGTTCACTATCTAGCATAGTGAACCCTAGTCATATGCACAATCAGTGGCTGTGGAGCCATGTACTGATTCTCCCTCCTACTGAGTTAGGTTAGACAGTGTGTACCCACTTCATAACCCTTCGGGTAAACTCTCGTGTAACCCCATTACACCCTCCCCCACCAAACCGTGGACACGGGTGTTCACGCTTAACGGTCATCCGCCGGGTCTTGTTCCGTCAAGCCTTCTTCTTGAACGAGTCAATCCACATCGCATGGACGTCTCTGAGAACTTCTCGGCGCAACGCGCCCTCACATGACTTCAAGTCATAAAGCCTGTTGGTCTTTCGACCGCAGACAGCCTTCCGCGAGATCGGCCTCGGAGCCTCGCTCCTCTCGTGCTGCTGCACCTCGTGCTTCTACTTCGCCAGCGCCCGCGCGCATACCCACGACGCCTTCCAGGCTCTCGGTGTCCGAGTACTTCGCGGCGCAGCGCCTGAAGCACAGTTCACGGCGCGCAAGCCCCAGCTCCCCTCGAGCACCGCCTCGTCACACGATGGCCCCCAACGATCTCTTCGGTGAAGAGGAGAAGGGCAAGGTGGACTACACCGAGTCCGTTGCTGGTTCTCCGAACCGAGAGGATGCGTCCGCTTCCACGCGACGCTCCCCGAGCCGCCGCGGCCCACGCCGTCGACACACCGTGAAGAAGGCTCGCCGGCCCCAGTTGGCTCTCCGAGCCGTCG
>JAIKVE010000695.1:0-16909 GCA_024679115.1 Phytophthora pistaciae | reverse complement strand
AATTGTATGCAGACCTGATTTCGACGCTACGCTCGTGAGCACAAAGCGAGCCACTCCCACTATGACCCACGGTTTGTATGTGGTCGTGATGTGTGACACATCATGTATCGAGGCATTCGTTATGTGTCACACATCACTCGTCGCTTGGCTCAGATTAGGCGGGCAAATTTGGGCCATAATAGAGAGCCCATAGCTCCGCTTCTAGTGAAGAAAATTGAAATCTGAAAGTGGGGGCGAAGAGGCCGTGACCTTGGCTCACGGCATACGTGAGCTTAGCGCTGGTTCCGTTGTGAAACGCACTGAAAAATGCGCGCGCAAACACCGCCTTCGGGGAGGACATCTTGGTTTTTGTATTGAGCGGGTGGCTCGCTTTATGCGGTGGCTCGTTTTATGCTCCCCACGGATACAATACTTAATAATGTATAGGGCTCCGAAAGCCAAGAAAAACATTGGTACTTAAGTACAATGCTTATTACATGTACATGCAAATGTCGTGCGAAGACTGCAAATTGTGTTAACACAAACTTACTGGCTTGGCTTTGGCCGCGATTTCAACTCGCGGCATCGGCTTGAATCAAGACTCTTGATACACATCGGGTAGTGTAGCTCATCTGCGTCTTATCAAGGTGGGAATATTAACACAGCGCCTTAGGCCTTCGACGCTTGTTCATAAATTTTAATTTAATGGGGCCATACAATGCAATGTTCAATATAATGTGGCTACTTAGTTATACAGTATTAGTCGTGCTTAGGTGGCTGGGGTAAGGCATGTTAAGATGATGCCTGCAAAACCGGTCAATACATATGAGATGCCACAGAACCGGTTACAGCCAAACTAAAGCAGCTGCTGGTAAACGATAATGACAAAGATTTGTTGCCTACCCCGCCGGGTTCCGTTTTTCTTGAGGCTCAAAAGCAAGGATGGGATGGAGGACTCAACACCAAAGCTCACCGTTGCTGAAGGCTTAGCGTCCGAAGCACAACTCTCAGCGGCCAAGTGCTAGCTTGAACTAGTTATTCTACTGCTACAAGCAAGAGCAGACACTTTGTCCGGCATTCGCTGCATTTCAACGTCCTGTTTGCTTCGTTGTGATTACCTTGAGCGGTATCAGGTGGCATGAACGAATCTCCGTTAATTTCCTTTGGGTACGATGCATCGATGGCTGTCCGGGCCGGACGGCTGGCGGAGTTCGCCAGCCGTTGCGTGTCGCTCGCACGACAAATTAATCTGTACATCTAAAGCCTGAATATAAAATAAGAACGTGCCTTGTTTCGTTGTATGTCGTGAGAGCTCAAAAGCACACGACGCCCACCTGCTCGTCCTCATTTCAAAACTGACTCCGTCGCACACAAGCGCCATCACTACCGATACGTAGCAGCAATGACCATCTCCGACGTCGTACAGAGCGGTCTCTTCGAGGGAGACAACCACGACCAACAGTTGATCCGCATCCCAATCCGCGCCGACGAAAACGCAGGCACCAGACGCAGACGTAGTCGACGCATGAACCCTCCGAGCAAGCGAAGCCGCATGTTATGGACCACCGACGAGCACGACCGCTTCCTCGAGGCACTGGAGCTCTATCCGTCTGGGCCCTGGAAGGTCATTGCCGACCATGTCGGCACGCGAACCACCAGGCAGACCATGACGCACGCGCAGAAGTACCGGCAGAAGATCGAGCGTCGGAAGCATAAGCAGCGTAAGGGCAGTGCTGCTCGCCTCAAGACAGCCACAGAGACACCATCAAGTTCCGGTCGAGCGCTTCTGGATGACGCCACCGAGCGTGCAGTGCTGATGGAGTTCGTGAAGAACTTCCAGCCAAGTGAGATCGACATGGTGAATCAGCCTCAGCATTCGTACACGCAGAGTAGCCTCTTCTTGCTAAATGTTTGTGTGTAGTGCCTAGTCGTAAGGACGCGTATAGTATCGATTGAGTAATAGTAGTTCTTTTTAGATCAGACTTCAGCAATTCGCGTCTCGCAGTGTATAAAGCAACTATACAGTGTCGCCGAGAGAGGAAGTGCCAGGTACTTTGCCTGGTGGTGTATTAAAGCACTCATTCCGAAGGCTGTGCCGCCTACAACTATCATAGCACATAGTTTTCGTCTGGAGGCAGATAACGACGGAGTGGTGCCTGGCCGATGCACTCACTAGAATTGTACGACCTTGCAAGAAGAATAGAACCCAATTGAGAAGGCAACAAGTTCTAAGGCAGCCGCTATAGAGCAGCATGTAGGCTACATGATGTAGCGCTCATTTCCCTCCTCAGCCATGAATCAGCGATAATTACCTTTGAGCATTGCGTTTGGTGTCTTGTAGTGGCTCTTACCCGTCTATTCTAATACTCGTGATCGGCGGTAAGCTCAACGACAGCAACATTAATGCGGTTGCATTACGGGTGGCATGTTCCGAAAATCGTGGCACGATTAATGGACATGTTGATCTGCATGAAAGCGCGTGGAGAGCGAATGCTTCAAATGATCGACTCAGTAATGAAAGCGCGCGAGTCAACTCCCCACAGCAAAAGCGCAACCAATGAGCTCTCCTTATCGGCTGGCGCAGGCAGCGCTTACGAGCTCTAATTGCGCTAGAATCGACGCCTCTGCACAATCGAGTTCATCCTATCAAGCCTTGGCCGTCCAACACGCGCCGCCTGGTGTCCGTTATTTAACGTCATCATGGTCAGCCGTAGCTACTGCTACAGTTCGGCGTCGTAGCCAAGAGCTTAAAACGTGTAGTAAGTTCGGTTGGGGATGAGTTAGGCTCGAAGGACGAGCCTACGGTCATATAGAGGAAATGGAATCGCGGGCAATGAGGGCAGGTTGGGAAGGACTTGGATGAGTGGGTAAGTGGTTGCTTCGTAGTCGAACGCGGAATGGGAAGTGGACTTATTCCGCCTCCTCTCAATTGCCTCGGCGGACCATAAAATGCTGGCTGTAGCACTCCCCGGCACACTCCAATCGCACCGGCACCCAGTGTCCCTCCTTGAAGGTGCTTAGTGCAGTCTTCACATGACAACCAAAACTTACGCACTTCCAACTCAACACTACCAGAAGCCACTCCGTGCATGGTGCTGAACAATATAAATCCGTGCCGCGAATGCATACGGGCAAACCGAGCAAGCAGCACTCAGCTATGTGTGAACACTGCTGCTGCTGCTGCTGCTAATAAGTGGAGCCGATTGCGGAGACACCACCTCAGTTAGCCAGAGCGCGCACGACCGACCGACCGTTAAGTGGAGCCGATTGCGGAGACACCACCTCAGTTAGCCAGAGCGCGCACGACCGACCGACCGACCCGCCATGTGGACGAGGAGAGGAAACCTCAGGACTTTGTACAGTCGCCACCGCCAGCTTTGGGTTACAGCGCCTTGCGTGGAGTGCAAAGTGTGCGACCTGGAGCGAATGGTTGGGACTGCGCTGTGCGGTGCAGTGCAGTGCTTGAGCTCTCGCAGTGAAGTAAGCGGGCCACGTTGAAACAGCAGATTGATTAAAGCGCCGCTGATTAAGATTGGTGTCCTAACCCGCTGGGTTCCGTTTTTTCGGCGGGCTCGAGACGCACGATGGGAGTCCTGCATAACTCGTACGGGGCATGATGAGAGCCACATGCCAGCGCTCGCGTCGCAGCCTGCAGTGCGGACTGTCCGTCATCGCGGCAATAGAAATGACGGACGCCTGACCAACTTCAACGCGTGATCCGTACACTTCGTCCACATGAGTTGGGGCATTTTCTCTCTCTCCAAAAATCCATTCCTTAGCCGGTCGTAAAACACACGGCATTGGCGTGGGCCAAACTCAATTAGCCCGTTTTGATTTGGGTTATGTGGTGTGAAAGAGAAACAATCCCACCACAGAAGGGCGGTATTTATTCCCTCTCTTCCTTTCATCCCACTTCATTTCGTGGAACGACCAAAAAGTGGGTGATCACCATCTGAGTCAGTCGGCGTGTTTCGATCCCTGGCTCGGCTCTCTCCTTGTCTGACGGACGCAGCGGATCAATTCAGTAGAGCTCGCAATGCCACTCGCTCGAGAAATAAATCTGGATAATAGCCAGGGAGGAGCCTTGCATCTTCAGATGCTGCTCGTTGGACGGGCCAAGCACAGCACATGGGGACCCATGTCGGGTACAGTACATGTAGTGTCTGGCAAAATGCAACACGCATGAGAGGGACGCTCACGAACAGCAGCCTTCACATGCTCGCTCTCATTTCAAAATTGCCCCCGTAACACACACACACACTGCATGGCAAACGCCCAAGCACCGCACTACAGCAACCAACTCCACTTGTCTCAAGCCTTGGATACTAAGCATGACGATCTCGGACACCGTACAGAGCACACTCTTCGCAGGAGACAGCGACGACCAGCAGCTGATCCGCATCCCAATCCGCGCCGACGAAAACGCAGGCACCAGACGCAGGCGCAGTCGGCGAATGGACCCTCCCAGCGAGCGAAGCCGCATGTTGTGGACCACCGACGAGCACGACCGCTTCCTCGAGGCGCTGGAGCTCTATCCGTCTGGGCCCTGGAAGGTCATTGCCGACCATGTCGGCACGCGAACCACCAGGCAGACCATGACGCACGCGCAGAAGTACCGGCAGAAGATCGAGCGGCGGAAGCAAAAGGAGCGTCGGGGCAGTATCGACAGCGCGCATTCCGAGTCATCGTTGCTCGATGGTGCTGGCCAGACCAGAGCCGCCTCGATGACGGAGCCCATGGACGCACCACCGGACGACGCCATGGAGCACGCCGTGCTGCTCGAGTTCCTCGACAACTTCCACCCGAGCGAGATCGACCACGCCGACAACAACGACCCACTGCCCTACTCACGGGACAGCGACTTCCTCCTCGATGTAGACGACGCGAGCACGGCGTCTATAGATCCGACGTTCCGAGGATTGCATCTGTAGATCCGTCCGAGCTTTGGGTCGTGGGCCTGTAAAGTTGAAGTTGAAGGTACCAACTTAACAGATAAAGCCGAACGTATCTTGAGAAGGCCACGTTACTGAAGGAGCGTAGAAGAAGAATATAAACGATAACTTTTCGCCTCTTGCTGTCCGTCTAACTGAACTCAAAACGCCATCGTCTTCGCTGCCGTGCAGCGTACAGGTCTACACAGCATTACATTGCAAAGCACTGCAGCTTCCGCACAAACAACCGGCCGGCCGGCCCCATGCCGATGCGTCATCGGACCCCGTTCCCGTTGACGCGTGAACACTTCGAATCAAGTTTGTGCGGTCGTGGTTGTGCATGCGACCAGGCTCCTGCCGCTTTGCCGCACCGCGTCCTCGACACCCTTTGGGATCGTCTCCGTTCGTATCGCTATGTGCACTTTTGATTCAAGTGGTGTCCGAGACTCGTGTGGAGCTGCAGCGCCGACCAGCGCGACCCACTTGGTGGTTGTATCGGAAAATCCGTTTTTCAATCAAATGGCTGCATTTAGCGCCGATAGGTCCGTTTTATGCCAAGCGCCGTCAAAAGACCCACGCGAATGCTTACACCCAGGTTTTACCCTCTGTTGCATCGAGGGTTTTACTCTCCTTGAGCTATAGAACCCGCGGGTGAACTCCTCCAACCCAGTGTCCAACCCATTCAAAGCGTTGGGCTTTTCCGACCGACGACCGCTCGGTCTCTCCCACCCACGCCCCGACGCATCTATCAAGTGGCTCGGCCGGGCTCACCGCAATGTATCAGGAAAGTTTCCACTGCGCCGATGATCGGGCATCGGCCGGCGGCAACCAAACACGAACGTGTCCTCCAATGCAGTTGAAGCGGCAATGCGGTCGCACATTGAAGCAGGGAGCTCACTTCCCATTTAGCGTCGTAGCACTGTTGAAGCGGCAATGCGGTCGCACATTGAAGCAGGGAGCTCACTTCCCATTTAGCGTCGTAGCACGCGCACCTCACACAGCTAAACACTATGACCATCTCGTCCGTCGTGCAGAACGGCTTCTTCCAGGATGGCAACCAGCTCATCCGCATCCCACCGCGATCGGCCGAGAAGGTGACGGCGGCGCGGAGACGCGCTCGTCTCGCGCGGGAGAAGTCCAAGAAGCGCATGAACGAGCGCAGTCGCCTGCTCTGGACCTCGGAGGAGCACGAGCGGTTCCTCGAGGCCCTCGAGATGTACCCGTCGGGTCCGTGGAAGGTCATCGCCAACCACGTCGGCACCCGATCGACACGGCAAGCCATGACCCACGCGCAGAAGTACCGTCAGAAGATCGAGCGCCGCAAGCTCAAGCAACTCAAGCTCAGCACCTCCGACATCACAATCCCCAAGCTCGACGAGCTGCTGCCGTGCTCCCCGACGACCGTTGACTGCATCCGCTTCGAGGTTCCGACCGAGTCAAAGGCGGAGGAATCGTCGGTGGTCAGCGACCTTGACGACGACGTGGAGCGGGCGCTGACGATGGAGTTCCTGGACGAGTTCCAGCTGACGATGGACAGCGAGGAGCCGCTCACGGGACTCGCAGCGTTCTGCGATGACGACCCGCTCTGGCTCCGTCTTGGGGCTATCAGCGCTGCGATCGCTACTTCGACGGCAACAGAGCCGGTTGTCTGGGACAGCGAGATCCTCTCGCTCTAAGTAAGTTTCCTTTTTTTATGACTACCTCGAACTCGACCTAGTCCCGAGTTACCGTCTTACGTGGTTAGTGTGGCCAGTAGCAGTAGAATGCAGTGAAAATGCTTATGAATCTCAATCAAAAATCGGTTGATCACAATATCCTCCTGTCTCTCTTCGATGCCCATCGATCCCAAGTAGCGTTGAAATATTTTTTCTTCTCACAAAGCATTCTCTTCAATATGCCACCCATAGTAA
This sequence comes from Phytophthora pistaciae, assembly GCA_024679115.1. Lineage (NCBI taxonomy): Eukaryota > Oomycota > Peronosporomycetes > Peronosporales > Peronosporaceae > Phytophthora > Phytophthora pistaciae. Next base: position 10,089 of record JAIKVE010000695.1, on the reverse strand, counting down.
ACATGCGACCATTGCTGAAGCTCAATGTGCAGCAGGCGATCGCCAGCATCTTGCAGAAGCCTCGATGGTGGATCAAGTGGAGCGACCAAAAGATCCGAAGCAAGTGGCTGCGTGAGGTGGAGAAGCAGTTTCTCCTAAAGACGTTCAATCAGTCGTTGATAGATTGGTCGCATGGCGGAAAGCCGATCTGGGATCTCTACGATCTCCTGAAGAAGGGGAAGAGCGCAGATCAATACAACCGACTAAGGTGCTGGCCCCAGAAAATTGTCACCGAGTTTAAGAAGGATAAATCAATCGATGAAGAATAGTATGAGGAAGGAGAAGAGAAGGACGAGGAAGAGTATGGCGGCGACGAGGAAGAGTATGGCGGCGACGAGGAAGACGGGGACGAGAAGAGAGACTTTGCGCGCTCGACGAAGAGGTCGAATTTCGGGAATCCTATCCGACGGTGAAGTGGACGTTCAATCAGCTCTTGCTACACGAACGGTTGAGTGCGATTCCAGTGGAGGAATGGACGAGAAAATCGATCAAATTCCCTGTGGATGCCGCTCTATCCATAACCGACCCGAGTATCCCACCCCAAGCTGCTAAGTTTGTGGTTGCCATCCATGGAGGTGCCAGCGTCGAGGACGCTCTTCCATTCACGAACGGGTCGAAGCTCTTGTCACAAAATCGCAAGATAAAGCTCAAGCTGCACTGCGAAAAGATTCACCAGAAGCTTTGCGCTCTTCGGAGCTACATCAAAAAGTATCTCAAGTTAGTGGCAAAGAGAATGAATCTGACTGCCACGCTAGATCCTGCTCGAGTTGTGATCTGCCCCGCTGGAATCGATGGCGTATGGATCAGTAACAACGTCATTTCTGACGATATTGGGGTGACATTCAAAGCGGAGGTGGCAGTGCTGGAGAACGGCCGACGAAGAGAAGGATTGGCATCCTCACTCGGAGGATAAAGTGCTAGACCTGGTGCATCCGTCGCTCTTCTGCTGTGTATTTGGACAAACGTTGAAAAGTCCCAGTGCCCCACACTCATTAGCGTTTAACTCACCTGCAGACCAAATGCAGCGCATGATGTTCACTGGGTCGGAGGCTATGGAGAAACCACGGGATTCTGACACGGATTATCAATGGATTCCGACGGATTTTCTAGTCGCTGATGGAGGTGAGCCTGGAGAGAATGGAGACACTGCAGTGCAAGTGTTATCGTACATTAACAACTTGCATCCAGAGCAACACGCAGCTTTGTACGACTCGATTGGGGAGATCTTCGGTCGGTCTGTTCGAGCGAATGCTCGGTGATCAAGCAGCGGGACTACCTCGATCGGAAATTTTTATCGATATGCACAGCCACAAAGTCTCCAAAGAGTTTCCTCCACGCCTCGAAATCCCCAAACTGAAGAAGTTACCAAGCAGAAATATGGCAGTATCTCTTCGTGAGAAGCAGGTGCAGGTCATCGTGACGATCGCGGAGATCCTGCTGACCCCTGAGAAGCCAAAGTATGAAGGTGGAGCCTGGCGTATTCAAGGAACGCCAGCTGAGAGGATTGTCGGGACTGGAATTTATTACTTCGGCTGCGAGAACATCAAGAACTCCCGCCTGTCATTTCGAGTCGAGGTGAAGGAGCCATACTGTCAGCATAACGACCACAGCGGGGCTGGAGAGATCTACGGCCTCATCAGCAGTAAGCTCCTTATCCAGTTGCTAGGGTCAGTCGAGACGTTGGAGTCGCAACACTCTCCAGCACCAAGTGCAGCCGTTCAAGCTCAAGGACCCAGCGAAGTCTGGCGTTCGCAAGCTTCTGGCGTTCTTTCTCGTTGACAATCCCTTCAACCTCGTATCCCACCGCAACAAGAGGAATAGATAAAAGCGCCATTGGATGTCGTAGTCGTTGACGGAGTGAAGCAGAATATCCGATCGGTGCTACCCAGAGGAATGACGCTAGAAGAAGCGAAACAGCATCGACTGGAGCTGATGAAGGAGCGCGCAGTGCCTGGGCCTGATGGATACAACAGACTCAACGACCCTCGCTATTTCTCGCTGTGCGAGCATTAGATGGCGAAAAGTCTTAAACATTGAGCTTAGTTTCAAACTTTCCACTTAATTTCAGTAGGTCCCTCTCCCTTCAAACGTCCCGGTGGTCGTACAGCATTGCCACAATCGCCAACAATCTTTTTGTAGAGATGGAGCCGCGACCGTTGTTGGAGCTCAACGTGCAGCAGGCGATCGCCAGCATCCTACAGAAGCCTCGGTGGTGGGTCAAGTGGCTCGACTCCGAGATACGAGCCAAGTGGCTGGGCGAGGTGGAGCTGCAGCTGTTGGTCAAGACGTTCGAGCAGTCATTGCCAGGCTGGTCTCAGGGCCGAGAGCCGCTCTACGCTCTGGATAAGGTCCTGTTCGAGGAGATGAGTGCCGAGAAGCACGAGACGCACGAGAAGCTGAGAAAATGGCTTCGGGAAGTTGTCACGGACTTCAGGAAAGGTGAAGAGGATCACGACGAGGAAGAAGAAGACGAAGAGGACGATGAAGAAGAAGAAAATCAAGAGGGAAGCGAAGGAGAAAATGCAACAAAGAAGAGAAAAAGAGGAGAAACTGGGTCAGAAGACGACGCTCGGGGCAAAAAGAGACTCCGCGCTCTTGAGAAAGAAGTCGAGTTGCAGCCGTCCTATCCAGCGCTAAAATGGACGTTCAACCAGCTATTGCTCCACGAGCGACTGAGTGCCGTTGCAGTCGAGGACTGGCCGAATAAGGCGGCCCAGTCTGCTGTTAGAGCTGCTCGGTCTGTGGACGACCCTATTCTAGCGCATCGAGCTGCCGAGTTTGTCCTTGCAGTACGTCGAGGTGTCAGCATCGAGGACGCGCTTCCTCTTGCTCCTGGGGCGGCGCTTTGTCAGAAGATCGTAAATTCAAGCTCAAGCTGCACTGCGACAAGATCCACCACGAGCTGAGCGCTGTCCAGAGCTACATTAACAAGTATCTGGAGCTGGTGGCGAGCAGAGCCAAACTGAGCGCCAAGACGGATCCAGATCAAGTTGTGATCTGCTCTGCTGGAGTCGACGGCGTTTGGATCAGCGACAACATCGTTTCGGAAGAAGTTGCGACGAAGTTTAAGCAAGAAGTGGCGGGATTGGAGAACGTGCCGGACGAGGAGAAGGACTGGCACCCTCACTCGAAGAAGCAGGTGCTGGATCTGGTTCATCCTTCGCTCTTCTGCTGCGTATTCGGACAAACACTGAAAGCTCCGAGCGCACTCGACCCATTGACTCTCACAACCGTAGCAGAGAAAATGCATCGCCTGATGTTCACTGGGTCTGAGACTGTGGAGAGACCGCAAGGCTGCGATACGGACTACCAGTGGATCCCGACGGATATCTTCGTGGACGACGGTGGAGAACTTGGAAATGATGTTGCCAACCCGCGCATCTTGTCGTACATCAACAACTTACACCCGGAGCAACATACAGACCTGTACGACTCAATTGGGAAGATCTTTGGTGCCTTTGTTCGAGCGGATGCTGGCGGATCAAGAAGAAGGAATGCCGCGGTCTGCATTTCGAGTCAACATGCAGTGCCACGATACGTCCCGCGAGCTCCCTCCACGCCCCAAAGTCCCCACTCTGAAGACACTACCGAGTAATCCCATGGTAGTATCTCTTCGTGGGAAGAAGCTGCAGGTCATTGTGAAGATTGCTGAGATCATTTTGACTCCAGAGAAGCCGAAGTACAAAGGGGGAAGCTGGCACATTGAGGGATCGCCAGCTGAGAGGATTGTTGGTACTGGTATCTACTACTTCAGCTGCGAGAACGTCAAGAACTCGCGCTTGTCCTTCCGTACTGAAGTCGAGGATCCACCTTACCAGCAGAACGACGACGATGGAGTGGCAGAGATCTACGGTCTATTCAGTAATTCCCTATTGGTCCAGGAACTAGGCTCAGTTGAAACATTGGAGGCTCGTTGTGTGGCGTTCCCCAACACTCTACAGCACCAAGTCCAGCCGTTTGAGCTGGAAGACCCAACGAAGTCCGGAGCTCGCAAAATCCTAGCGTTCTTCCTCGTTGACCCGGATAACCCAATTCCTTCGACGGCCACTATCCCACCGCAACAAGAGGAATGGATGGAGATTCCGATGATCTGCACGGACGTCGACCTAGTGGAGCAGAACATTCGCTCGATGCTACCCCGAGGAATGAGTCTGCAAGAAGCTAAACGGCATCGGCTGAAGCTCATGAAAGAGCGCGCTGTGCCCGAGCCGGACGAAGATGATAGGGATGACAACCCTCGCTATTTCTCGTTGTGCGAACACTAACTGGCAATGTAACGAACATATCTGTAGGAATGAGGTTAGTTAGTATCCAATGTGACTGTGCTGCTATCATTCTCCTTCGTGTTCACTGCGAAAGGTCTGGACTTATTATCCCTTTGGGTGGTTGTGTTGCACTCATTTGCCAAAAGATCGTTTTGTGGTCATGGAGCCGCGACCGTTGCTGGAGCTCAACGTGCAGCAGGCAATCGCCAGCATCCTGCAGAAGCCTCGGTGGTGGGCCAAGAGCCAAGACCCGGAGATCCGCAAGAAATGGATGAGCGAGGTGGAGCAGCAGCTTCTGTTCGAGGCATTCGACCAGTCCTTGCCGAACTGGAGCCACGGCCAAGCGCCCACCGACTCCCTCAACGACCTGCTACAGGAGCCTGATGGGGCTGACAAACGCGCAAAGCTGAGCGAATGGCTGAAAGGAATCGTCACGGAGTTTGGGATGGACGAGGAGTCCGAGGAGGAGTTCAGCGATGTGGAGGACTTTGAAGAAGAAGACGAGAAGGAAGGAGACAAGACCGAAGAGAAACAAGAGAATGACGATATAGCTGACGATGAAGTCAGCAGTGGCTTATCCGAGGAAGAGAAGAAGAAGATGCAAGCGCTAAAGAAGGAGATGAACGCACAGGAGTCCTATCCTATCGTGAAATGGACGCTCAACCAGCTCTCGCTGCACGAGAAGCTGCGCAATATTCCTGTTGAGGAGTGGACACTTGACTCCACTGGAGAAGCAGTCGCTTGCGCGCGTGCCTTAGACGACTCAGAGCTTGTCCCCCGAGCAGTTGGGTTCGTTCTTGCGGTTCGTCGAGGTGTCAGCGTTGAGGAAGCGCTGCCGCTGCCATCTGGGTCGAAGCTTCTTAGCGCCGATCGTCTACTGAAGCTCAAGCTGCACTGCGAGAAGATCCATCGCGAGCTCAACGCTGTGCAGATCTACATGATGAAGGTTCTCTTGCTGATAGCGGAGAGGGAGGGGCTTAACGCAGACACCGACCCCGCTAAAGTTGTGCTTTGTCCTGCTGGGGTCGACGGCGTATGGATCAGCGACAATTTGATCCCTGAAAATGTAGCCACAAAGTTCAAGAAGGAGGTGACGATGCTGGAGAATGTGCCGGACGACGAGAAAGACTGGCACCCGCACTCTGAGAAGCAAGTGCTGGACTTGGTCCATCCCTCACTCTTCTGTTGTGTATTTGGAGAGACTGTGAAGGCTGCGAGTGCGTTGGACCCTTCGACATTCACAACTCCGGCTGAGCAAATGCATCGCTTGATGTTCACGGGATCGGACATTGTGCAGCAGCCTCAAGGCTGCAACACGGACTACCAGTGGATCCCCACTGACTTCCAAGTCGGCGAAGGGGGTGAGCCTGGACAAGATGATGGAGATATTCGAGTGCGCACCTTGTCGTACATCAACAACTTGCATCCAGAGCAGCACGCGGACTTGTACGACTCGATTGAGAATATCTTCGCTCGTTTCGTCCCGCTCTTCGAGCGCATGCTCACCGATCGAGCACAGGGAAAGCCAGAGTCGACATTCGACGTTGACATGGTCAGTCACGACTCGTGGCGAGTGTTGCCACGCCGTCCTCGAGTCCCGGACGTTGTGGAGCTGCCAAAAGAGACTGTACCCATCTCGCTCCGTGGCAAAACTGTGCAAGCTATCGTGAAAATCGCCGAGATCGTTCTAACGCCTGAAAATCCACGGTATAAAGGAGGCTCGTGGCATATCGAGGGCACTCCAGCAGAGAGAATCGTCGGCACTGGTATCTACTACTTCGATAGCGACAACATCAAGAGCTCGCGACTGGCATTCCGCGCTGAGGTGGAAGAGCCCCCATACCAGCAAAGCGATGACGACGGAGTTGCGGAGATCTACGGACTCTTCAACGAGGAACTCCTGGTGCAAATGCTCGGCTCTATTGAGACCTCAGCGTCTCGTTGTGTGGCGTTCCCCAACTGGTTGCAGCACCAAGTCCAGCCGTTCGAGCTGGAGGACGCCACCAAGCCTGGAATTCGCAAGATCCTGGCGTTCTTCCTCATTGACCCGGAGAACCCCATTCCGTCGACGTCCGTGATCCCTCCGCAGCAAGAGGAATGGATCACGCCAACGCTTGAGCGAATGATGAAGCAGCTTCGTCTCGTTGACGCAGTGGAGCAGATTATTCAATCGATGTTGCCTCGTGGTATGACGCTAAGAGCAGCCAAGCAACACCGTTTATTGCTGATGGAAGAGCGTGCAGCAGCGCAAGATGATGATGAGGATCAGTTCGGCGGTTCTCGATACTTTTCATTGTGCGAGCACTAAGCTATTAGCCGGTGAATAGCAGTATTTGCCTACTTTTTCTTGGGTTTCTGGTAGGCCTCCATCCCATGTAGCCATGATGACCACGTGAGTCCATCTTCGCAGTACTGGCAGGTGACCCGAGCTTCTTGATGTCTTGGATATTGCGATACTCGTCGTCGAAGAAGAGCATGTCCTCGTAGGCCAGCCCGCTCTGCTGCTCGAACTCCTTAAAGTGGGCGACTTTGCACGTCGGGTAGATCTCCACGAAGCTCGCAATGCTCTCGAGCGTCTTCATCTCCCCACCAATGTTGACCTTCAACAGCCCCATACATTCCTTCGCCGCGTCGATCTCCCCCGTGCGCGACGCAATAGCTACATTTGTGCCACTGAACTGCGGGTCCGTCTCGATGACATTCAGCACTCTCTCGACGTCCGGCAGCAGCTTTAACTCTTCCCCGTAGCGATCGAGCACCGTGTCCGGACTCTCCGTCGGCGTGAACGGACCGCCGCTCAACACGTCGATGTAGGGCCCCCACAGTGTGTAGTCCAGGTCGAACACCACGAGGCGGGGGACGCGCGTCCATTGCTCACCCTCCACTCGCCCCATTCTCCACCAAGATTGTGCTGCGGAGACCGAAATTGCGATCGTATGGCAAACGCATAAGCCGGTGATAGAAGAGACTCTGGACGGTCACGACACGATCGATGAGCTAGCTGTCCCAAGGCCTAACGCTCTCTCTCTCTCTTCATTCATTCCCCAATTTACTTTGGACTCCACACTCCTTACTCTATTGTCACCATGCCCAAGGCGCTCGCCCCCGGAAAGAACCGCTCCACCGAGTCCAAGGACCCGAGCCACGCCGCGCGCGCCTTCCGCAAGTGGACGTACGTGCCGCAGCTCGTGGTCTTCGACCTCGACTTCACCATGTGGTTCCCAGCCATGGACGAGCTGCACAAGGACCCCGCAACGGGGGACGTGACGGACGCCATCGGCTGGCAGGTGCACTTCTACCCGGAGATCCACGCCGTGCTGAGCGTGCTCAAGACGGACCCGCAGTTCCGCGACACCAAGATCGGCGTGGCGTCTCGGACGGAGGAGGTCGAGACGGCCAAGAAGGTGCTGGCACTCATGGACGTGCAGCTGCGCGGCGATGACGGCGTTGAGGCGGGGAAGCAGACTCAGTCGCTGGCCAGCCTCGCCGACTTCGTGACGGTCTTTCCGGGCAGCAAGACGACGCACTTCCAGCAGCTCAAGGAGCAGAGCGGCGTCGATTTCGAGGACATGCTGTTCAACGACGACGACGAAGAGAATGTGGAGGATGTGAGCGCGCTGGGCGTGGTGTGCTCGCACTGCCCGGAGGGACTGACGGTGGCGTCGTGGCTGCAGGGCATGGAGGACTTCCAGCTCGCCAAGAAGCGGCAGAGTCTGTAACCAGACTACCAGTGCCCGGTACAGTATCATGTAGTTGATTTCAAAACTTGTGTTCCGCTTAACTTCATGAAATACGAGTCAACTTTACACGCACTAAGCAATACCAGTAACTATCACGTCGCTTTCAGTTTTGTATACAGTTTGCTCTTACGTGTTGCTGCCAGCATCCATCAACAAACTATAACTCGACGCGAACTGGAGAAGATGGCTACACTTTGCGAACATGGCTACATCTTCGATGTAGCCATCTCCATCATCTGGCCAGCCGTTCGTAACGGTTCTGCTCGACTTTGGGGAGCTCACCTCGGTCGTTATGCCCCGCGCCAAAGCGAAAATGAAGCTCAAGGCGAAGGGCGCCAAGGCCAAGACGTCCGGGTCGTCTTCCCTTGCTAGGTCGCACACCGCGCATCGGAAATGGGACCACATCCCTCGCCTCGTGGTGTTCGACCTCGACTTCACCTTGTGGTATCCGGAGATGTACGAGCTCTGGGGGGCTCCGTTCAAGAAGAACCCGACCACGGGCGCTGTGACGGACTCCAAGGGCGAGCAAGTGCACTTCTTCGGGGCCGTCCACACGGTGCTGAGCATCCTGGAGACGGACCCGCAGTTCCGAGACACGACCGAGGTGGCGGTGGCCTCCAGGACGACGGAGCCCAAGTGGGCCAAGACCTGCATGCGACTCATGGACGTCGACATTAGCGGTGGAAGCCAATCTGCTGATGGGGAGGGAGAGGAGGGAGAAGGGGAGGAAGAAGAAAGGGACGAGCATGACGATGTAGCCAAGACGTCGCTGCAGAGCATCGTCGATTATGAAGCCATCTATCCGCGCAACAAGCGCGTGCACTTCGAGCAGCTCAAGAAAGACAGCGGCATTCCGTACGAAGACATGCTCTTCTTCGACAACGAGTATGGCAACGTGGCGGACATCCAGAGGCTCGGAGTGACCTGTGCCTACTGTCCGCAAGGATTGACCGAAGGTTCGTGGGTCCAGGGCATGGAGGCGTTCCAAGACGCCAAACGGAAGCAGACGAGCAAGTAACTAGACTCGATACAGATCCATAAACCTCAGACTATTCAACGAAAGCGAACGCCTTCGAGCAACGATAGTGTAAAATGGGATCACGGCATGGTCTCTCGCATATGTTTGTCTACATGTACGCCTTGCTGGAATTTATGTCAGTCGTGATTCTAGCGGTGATCACGAAAAGAAACTGCGGAATCCAAGCCATGTATCAGCTAGCTAGCGTTCGTATTGGACATGTAGATGGCTTCCATTCTGACCAACGTCCTGCTCTGGATGCTCGTGGCGCAGGATATCAAACCGAAATAGTGGATGAAATAGGTGAGAAGACGCAGCCCCTGGTACACAGCTCGCCAGAGACTTCCGAAGTGCACAATACGAAATAGTCTCGTTTGCCACAAAAATCGCATCGGTGGATGGCCAGGATGCAAGTTTCGGGGTTCTTTGCGAAGCACTGGAAGCTCCATTTACGTCGGAGTGCCTCGTTTTGGCCGAGTCCGCTACTGTACGCAGCATTCATGCATACGTCGGTTCATCCATTCGGAAACGAAGGGGGTCACTGTAAATAACGTTGACAGATCCGTGCTGGGAATTGTTGCGTACACGTTGCTGGAATCGGAGTCATTCATCCTGAACACAACGTGTTCGGGCATTATCTCCTCCTTGTGATCGCGGCGGATAAGGAAACCAGCTTGATAATAAACATCAGCACGGGCAGGATAAGGTCTTATTTACCCATTTTGACACCTTCAGAACTTAAGTAGCACTACACCTTTTCTCGGTCTACCTGAGCTAATTAGACAAGCAAAGGTGGCATGTTTTAGTTTGGGGTGCACAAGAAGCCCAAATTAGGAAACGGAAATCTGAGTTTGACAAACAAAGCTGCCTAACCTTCATTCAATGTGAAGTGGTACAGTGTACCAAAAACACTACTCGCCGTACAACCATCAATTTCTCGCGTACGGAGACGTCGTGCGCGAGCCAAACGAGCTACGCTTCGTGGAGGCTGACGCCGCGGGGCTGCTTCAGTTTTCATTCTTCGATC
>JAIKVE010000694.1:0-16146 GCA_024679115.1 Phytophthora pistaciae | reverse complement strand
CAACAAAGCAGTGCCTAACGAACTGTGATCTCCCCCGGGTGCGCCCGCCCGGGCGCGCAATACTAGTAGTTGTTATTAGTCTACATAAACGTATAAACTACAAGTAAGGTAAAATGCCAATCATGGCGCGGTTTGGATGGTCCCAGAAACTGGCGCATATCTACCGCGCCATTGAAAAGGAACGTACAACACGTACACCATTCAAAAGAGGAGATAATGGCCAATCTGGTGAACATATATGTGGGCTCCACTCTGATTTGATTCGATAGCAATGAGCGGCCAAAGTTGATAGAAATATACAGGTAAAAATGGCGGACCAGTTCGTGGCACGGTCCATACAAAATTAGTCATTTCAAATCACCTGGAACATCTTTTACGTTTGGACCACCCCGTTTTTCGCCAAAAGTATACTGAAACCAAGTCAAAAGCCGTGCCAAAAATTGGCACCGTGCCAGGATTGGCACTTTACCTTACAGCTTTATAGCATGATTATCCGTATTTATCATATTTTGCTTGTAGTATCGCGTAAAATGGAAAAGTTGAAGCTAGCTCTAGCGTTTATAATCAAAATAAGACTCTTGGTCAGAGTCTTTGAAATATACCCATATATACTTATAAAATTTATGTATCGCCAGTTTGTGTGCAATGAAATAGTTCTATTGTGCCTAACTGATAATTTTATATAGCATTGTACAGATCTTTTTAAGTACAGTGTTCACGGTAATTAGTTTGACTGATACTATTTAATATAAGGGATTTTGGGCTTGCTTACATTAAATAGTCTTACTCAGACTATTTATTGACTAAGACTATTTATGAAGCACGTAAACAGTCTAACCTCTCATGTATATTGTCCGTGTATCCCCAACAGGTCCCAGATTAAGGACAAATAAAAGGACCAAAAGTTAGAAGCTTATGCTGGCATTATCTGTGATATATACACCGCCATATTGTTATGGACAGAAAGCCCTTGATTAGTTCTATAAGGGGGGTGCCTTGTGTACTGTCCTCTATTGTCCTTCATGACAAAAATGCAGGTTGAAAAGTGTCGTATATAACATAGCGTCTTTGCTTTTTTTCCTTTAATTAAAATGTGGCTACTTTAAAATAAATACCCAAACATCTTCCACTTGCGTAATCGATGTCAATTACCAGAAATACAAGAACGGCATGTCCTGCGCTCAGAAGCAAAGATGCGGGTCGTCACTTGGAATAAATGACACGTGGACTGCTGCCAGCTCTATGCTTGTCTCGAGGAGATAGCTGCGGAACACCGTATACATTTTAAAGTCGCGCCTGTGGTCTGTGGCTTTAACTACAGTAGATATTGTGGCTTGCAGGGATTTTGCCCCCGATTTGATGGTATCGCCACTCCGACTGCTACGCAGCTACCCGAATTGCCGCTTTAGTGTTGCAACTCTGAGGGGCAGTGATTATCCCAGCTCAGCTGCAGCAAATCCACCACAATCGGGGGTGCATGCAGGTCAGCCTGCCTTATACGGAACATAGTGCCATGGCAACTTAGTGTCGATTCTTTTAGCTAAGAAAGCAGAAAGAAGCAAATGTTAAACCTGCTCGCTGCGCAGTAACCTTAGCCATCTCCGCGCCTACTAGTTAGAGTAGATGGACATTGACCATTGCAGAGCATGTATTACTTGACTTCATTATGGATTTCACCTGCTTGGTTGCTCGATCCCTATTTCAGACCCCAACAGCTCCGATTTATATAAATCGGGGTCGCACATAAAGTTGTAAATGAGAATACTGTTCCAAATAGCCACTTTTTGCGTTACCGACTAGATTCTCGGCCGCCGCACCTATTTTATGTCGGACCAATTAATATTTGGCCCGACTATTTGGGCATCATGAGCGGCCAAACGGGCGAGGGCGAGCGGATGCGAGCGCGAGACTCACTCAGTGCATTCACCGATTGCCAACAACCGCCGATTAGGGGGGGGGGGGGGCGGGGGGGGGGGGGGGGGGGGGGTCTGCGCGAGCGAGCGAAGGCGAGCGCTGCAATCCGATATTTTTTTTTTCAGACACCATGCCTGGCCGAAGCCGAGGACTTAGCGTAAAGCACGAGGGGGTGGGGCAGGCCGCTGAGCGCTAGGTCGAGACGCAAAAAGTAGCTTGGAATAAAGTCAACCGTGGACCCAGGATGAATTATCGGCTAGCCACTCCCTAGTGGCTAGCTGAAACGCTAAAAGTGAATACTTGGCATGCCAAAAGTGCATAGTAACAAATCTAAATGTGGTATCAAAATTAAATATCGAGTGGCCACTTTTTTATTGGTGAACTATGTACTTTTGATGTTGAAATGGGTGCTTGATGTTGAAGTGGGTAGGACACTCGCGCGTTGGCACTCGCCTGCCGACTCAGTGACGGCATTTCGGGGGGCCCGCCTCTCTCTCTCTCGCTTCGCGGGGGAGCTAGTAGCTAGTTTGCACACAACCAGTGGCTAGCCGGAACCGTAGTCACAAAAGTGGCTAGTCGAAAATTATTATGTGGCTAGTTGAGAAACAGCACCCAGTATTTTTGCGGGGCTTTTATATTATCCCCGACCGTGACCGTTCTTGCTAACCTTGTTTTACCAACAGTTACCCTTGATCAGACTCATTCCGTCTTGTTGTTCATGCGTATTTTATCTTCGAAATGACGAAGTAATCTGCTGGCTGATACAAATTAGGGGATATTCCGGAATGTGACGCAAAATGAAAATTTGGTGACACAAGGATTTGCTCCAAGTGCGTTTGGCCGTTGATAGCTGGCAGCCCACGAATGCCATGCAAGTCACTGACACGCCAATTGCGTCAGTACTAGCCGAGCGCCGCCAGCTCGCGGCTGTAAGTATATATTCAAACTGCTGGGTGTGCAAGCGTCCCCGTTCCGCTCGCCTTGTTGGCTCTCTGCACTACTCGCCGTGTTAGGTTCGTTATGTAGGATTGAGCGGGCCCTGTTGGGGGCCCGCAACGCTCAATAAGGTTTTCGGGACCGCCTTCGTTGCGCTCGGCAGCACATCGGATTTAGTGTGAATCGTACTTAGTGAATAAGCGTGACGCTTTTGATACCGACCGACGGACAGCAACGGGCTGGTTGATTCTTAGGATAGCATTGAGTAAACGTGGCGAAGGTGGTGACGCTGTAGGCAAGCAATCGCCCTCTGGTGATAGATGTACTCAACAAATTATGTTCAGAGGGAAAAAAATAGACAACATGCATTGACTGAGTTGAGTACAAAGAATAACAACTCTTACTCAGGTGAAAACCATACACAACAGCAGCAATCGGTAACTTAAATCCGGTAGGCAACTTGCTCTTCACCCGCCCGGGCAGGTAAGACTAATTTTGAACATGAATAGGTTAGACTATTTATGAGTTCTAAAATTGAGCTGCCACAATAAATAGTCTGATTCAGACTATTTTGAACTCAAGACTAATCACCGTGAACACTGTATATCAAGAAAATATGCATTGTAAGATATGCAATTGGTCTACAGTGTACTGACGACAACAGAGTTACTGAGTACACTTTGGATACAGGTACCCTAGGTTTTTCAAAAAAACGAAATAAACGTTCGACTTGAAAATAACGGACCCGATCTGAATAATTTTAAAATAACGGACCCGAAACGCAATTTTCCCTTTGTTTTTTTTGCAATCAACAACTTTTGAGCAGATTGATAACCGGAATTTCCCTTTTTATTAGTAAAAAGTACTAGATCGAAAAACATGTTTTGCTTTTTGGTTACTACCCTCTCATTTGGACACGCAGTTATACCCTCGAATTTAATCATTCCCAAGTCGCAAAAAATGGCAAGCGACAAGAAGAAGCGGTCGCCGGCGGGGCTGTCGCCTTCCGGGCGTGGCCTGGCGAGCCCGCGCGTGGCATCCTCGCTGCTCAGCAACTCGCTCATGGCCGTGGCCGACTCCTCTTCTGCCCACCACGAGCCGATGGCGCCGCCCTTCAACTCGTTCGCAAGCGCCAGCACGACCAACAGGGCGCTAACTCCCAACCGCCAGCTGGGCGAGCTGCTGCGCTCCATCGACCCCAAGTACTGCTTCCACCCGGCCGTGGAGGAGCTGCTGCTGGACATGGCGTCGAACTTCGTGCAGGACGTGGTGGGCTTCTCTGGCAAACTGGCCAAGCATAGACGCTCCACGACGCTGGAGCCGCGCGACCTACAGTTCTGTCTGGCCAAGAACTACGGCATCTCGCTGGCCGGCGTGCTCCCTGCCACTGCGGGGGCGGGCTCAGGCTTGAGGCCGCTGGGCCAGGATCTGCTCGTGCGCGCACGGCCAGCCAAGAACTCGTTGCACATGCACAGAATGGCGCTGAAGCGCAAGTCGCTGCTGCACAACAAGACCAAGCTCAAGAACGCGCACGCGTTGAAGGCCACTGAGGGCGGCAAGAAGGTGGTGCGCAAGGCCAGTGTCAGCAAGTAGTGAAGGCACGTCGCAGCGAGCGGAACGGACCACACACGAAATTCTGGAAACGACCCCGCTCGCTTTCGTTGAACGGCAGCCACAGCAACTGCCTCGCCGGATTGAAAATCGCCTGCGAGTGTCTTGCAAAAACATTAATTGATTTTTCTTTTGTTGCTGTAGCCCAGCTACAAGCATGTTCGTACTCGTAGAATACGCTTCCCCACACCTTTTTCACATCACTACACGATCTCCCCGAGACTGTTAACGTCGTCCGTGTCGAATTCATCAAGACGAGGAGTTTTGGCTAGCGGGGCGGAAGAGTCTTCACTGGCGACAGACATCGCGGATGCCACACCGCTCATGACAGCAGTGGACGTGTCTGTGGTAGATGCTGAGGCGGCACTGCTACTATTGCTTCCAGCACTTCGGGGGCGCTTCTTGTACTTGGTGGTGCGTGCCGGCAGCGCTGGGAGCAGCGACTGATCCTTGTGCAAGTCTCCACCGGCAGGAATCTCGATCCGCAGGTTGCGATGGACTCCAGCGTACGTCGTCGCCTTGTAGATCGGATCAAAGCTGTCCAGCAGCGCCGCCTCGTTGGCGAAGTGCATTGACGCCGCGATGAAGTGGCGACAAGGCAAGCCGAGTTGGAACATCTGCCCGCACGTGCAAGTACGCAGCGCCAAGTCCATGCGATGGGTGATTTTCGGCCGCGCTCCCGTCAGCCACGCGAACGCCACTTGCTCGTCACACCTGCGCACAGTGAACCCGGCCGCAGCCTGCAGCTCCTGTCGGTATATCGCGTCGGCTCCCGGTGTAAGCAACGAATGCGACTGGCCTTCACCCGCCAGGAGCTTGGAAGCCGTTTGACTCTTCTTGTAAACGCCGTCCATGAGGAAAGCCAGGAACGTGTACATTAGATCGAAGGGGGCCTCGTCGCTGCGCTGGATATCGGAACCAACCACCGCCTCATCCGCGCCTGTACTGGCCCAACGATACAGTTTGACTGATCGATTGAGATGGTACGCCCAGTTCTTCGGGTGAACAGCACGCAAAAATGCTGCAGCCGCGGCATTGAGCGCTTCAAGATCCCCGAGAACCTTTAGAAAAGCCTCCTCCGTTTCTTGTCGCTGCAGCTCCCACACCATATCCTCGAGCGGACCGAGAGCAGGAATGTTCTTGTCGCGTGACATTTCATCAAGTAGGCTTCGCACACAGAACATAACCTTCGCGTGGCGTGAGTCGTGCGCCAATGCCCGGAGAAGGCCGTTCTCGCTGTGCGAACAAAATACAGGGTTCCCGTCAAAGCGCGCGCCGCCACGCTTGGCCAGCGTAAGGAACCACTTCATGTGGTCCATTTCACTTGTCGGCAGCAACGCGAACGCCAGAGCCTGATACTCGAAATTGCCGTCCCGAGTGACGAGTACCGTCAAACAGCCCTGGTAACTCACTGTGTCGTAGTGCAGCACCTGAATACCACAGATCTGCTGCTGGTTTGCCAGCACAGCCGTCGACGCGTTCGGCATCATGCACGCGCGAATGAAGTGGCCCTGTACATCCTTCTCGTAGCTCACGATCGACCCAGGGTTCTTCTTGGCGAACGACTCGATCAAGCTTGGGATAAACTTGTAACTCTCAGTGAGGTCGTCCGTCGATGTGGCAACGACCAACCTCTGCGCACGGTACGCCATACCACGCGGAATTTTGATGCCCGTCTCGGAGTGCATCAAGAAGTTGTCGGTCAACAACCTGCCCGAAGATTTGGAGTGCGTAATAACCGCCTGGCGGAAGAACCGCATCTCGGCAAGCTGTCGCGCTGTGGGCTTCGCCACGCCCGTGCAGGTGTCCGAGTGTTTCAGGTTCATGGCCGATATCTTCCAGTTCTTGGACTTCCAGCCTTTGACGAGTTGCACGAACCACAGACACTGCTCGTCTGAACACACGTACTTCTTGTTGCTTCCACCGTTGTTGCGCTTGCACAGTTTGGACCGCTTGCGCTGCACCACAAGCGCAAAGTCGCTAATTGCCTTCGTCGCCTCCTTGCCGGTGCTCCAACGCATATCATGCGTCAGTTGATACTTCGACACATCGTCCACCAGCATTGTCGCACTAGACGGCGTCAGCCCCAACGAGTCCGTTGAGCTGTCCGTCTTGGAGACGGCAGCACCAGGCGTCTCCTTCTTGCGCGCATTGAAGTTGCACGTCTCCAGACACTCCTTCGAGTGGAGTAGACTCAAAGACAACACAGTGTAGCGATCCGACCCGTCGTCAGCTTCGTCCAGCACCACCATCCACCCACAGTTGGAATTGCGGTGGTTCTGACACACAACCCGTCGGGCCATGACGCTCTTGCCGCGCCACATCATCTGCGTGGCCTTCTCCGCCATCACTCGTCGTCCCATGTGGTGTCCTAGAGTGCGGATAGCTGCGATAGCCTCCTTCCAGCTCATGAACACCATGCCCGCATACACAGACGCGCCCATGGCCGCAGCTTCACCTCCAGCTCCAGTAGCAGCAGCCAACGCCGCCGCAGCGCTGGCATTGGCGCTCGCAAGCAACTGGTCCGTCGTCAGGGGCGACGTAAAGCCTATAGCGCCCACTGCGTCGCTACTGGCTGCAGCTGCAACCGCTCTCTTGCACTCGAGGCAGTTGCTCTTGTGGTGCTCCACGTTCATGCTCGAGATCTTCCACTTCTTCTCGCCCTTGACGAAGGACAAGCGCACGAACCACTTGCAGGTCGGTGCGTTCTCGCACTCTAATACGACGGCATTGGACGAGGACGAGGCGGCCATGACGGCGGCGAGCGCGGAGGTCGGCGCATTGCTGTCGTCTTCAAGTGCAGCGGACGAGGAGAAGCCGAGCGCTGGCGTTGCTGTTGCTGCTGAGGTCTTGCTGTTGCCTTTGTGTTGCTGGATGCGCACGCGGCGCTGCTGCGTCTGCTCCGCGAAGGTC
This sequence comes from Phytophthora pistaciae, assembly GCA_024679115.1. Taxonomy (NCBI): domain Eukaryota; phylum Oomycota; class Peronosporomycetes; order Peronosporales; family Peronosporaceae; genus Phytophthora; species Phytophthora pistaciae. The sequence continues at coordinate 8,772 of JAIKVE010000694.1, read as the reverse complement.
TCGACCACGGCCACGGCGTCCGCGACGGTCGCGTAGCGCTCCTCCTTCCTCAGCGGCGGCGGAGTGCTCATAGCGACGGCTTTTGGTACGCGAGTGGACCGCGCATTGAGAAAAACGGTGGGGAGATCGGACTTAGTGAGGAAGACGACGTCATCGTACTTAGCGAAGAGGCGACGTCACTGCTGTGCTGGCTACATTGAGCGGGGCATTCGCTTAGTCAAGTCCAAGCGCCGCTGCATATGAGAGGCGTCCGCGGAGCCTGTACGTTCTGCTGCGAGACGCTCCGAGCCAGGAACCACATCGTCTACGAGGTACGAAGGAGGAGGAGGAGAGATGAGATTTTGGACCTGAAAGCGCGTGGATTGGCGCCGTCTCCGTCGTGTTGCACGCGCGCTGAAGCTGCTGTCTCTGCTGCTGCAGGATGCGCGAGTCATTGCTATGCTGGACCACAACCCGCGCGCGAAGAAGCACGTGCTGGTGATACCGCACGAGCACATTCACTCTGTGGACGACCTCACGCCGGCCCACTACGATCTGCGTACGTAGCAGGAGTTGACCTCAACTCTTGTCGTCTACCATTGGTCCACATTGCAACTGACAACGGCCTATGTATGACACTGTGCTGCAGTTGAGCACATGCTGCTGACGGGGAAGGAGATACTGGCGAAAGATGGCTTCGTTGACGCTGAAAACTGCCGGTGGGTACTTTGCCGTCTACCTCTTCGTTGGTGCAGTGGAGCTGTGCACTGCTGCAAGCTTGCCGCGCTCGGTACTGATTGCTCCTGTGCGTTACTATTGCGGTTAGATTTGGGTTCCATCGTTCACCGTTTGCGTCGGTGCCGCACCTGCACATGCACTGTCTCGGCCTGCCGTTCCTCCCTGCCTGGAACCGGTTGCGGTACACTGAGTCCATGCTGCCGTCGTACATCAGCGCGGACAACGCTCTCGCTGCACTGCGCACCAAGCGCGACACCCTAGACACCACCAGCTCGTCAGTGCGAGGCTCCGACGAGTGATTCCAACCCAAGAGAGATCTACACCCGAGCCGGTACCAAAGAATATAACTAAGTAACATTACGGCTCGCTGTCCACAAGAGCTCCGCTCGGCTCCACCTCCACCTTCAACTTCAGCTCCTCCTCCTCCGCCTGTGCATCTATTGGTACGTGCCAGACTCGATGTACTTGAACTGCTGGCTCTGCGTGCTCTGCGGCTTGGACTTGACCACGTACTTGTTGACGCGGATGGCCTTGAGCAGGCCGTCCGACATCTCGTTGAACGTCTCCTCCAAGCTCTCGACCGAGTCGTTGTGCGCCATCACGAGCTTCTGCAGCGCCTCCGTGTTCTTCTCGCGGGGCTTGTCGGCCATGAGCTGCCTGTCCTCCTCCTCCATCTCGGGGTCCTCTCGGGTGCGCAGCAGCAGCGGGATGTCCGCCGGGTTGGGCGTCGACATCCTCGGCACGCACGCAAAGTGCTGCACCAGGTCCGGGATCTCCTCGTTCATGTTCTCCAGCTGCTTGGAGATGACCATGTACTGGCTCAGCAGCTCTGGCCTGCAAACGCAGCAGCAGCAGCAGCGACAGAAGCAGACAGTGAGTCAACGTCCCCCTAAATAAGGGTGTTCTTCAGCCCGCCTTAGCGACGCGAGCGCACGCTCTCACCAGGTACTGGCCGGGTTCCAGGCCAAGTTATGCTCCAGGCGCGCCACCGTGTGGCGCAGGTGGTCGGCGCGGGCGCGGATGCTGCTCAGCGCGCGGTCGACATCGCCGCCTGCTCCTCCGGACATGGCGCTCGAGCTATTTCGCAGTGAAAAGTCGGTCTTATTTTCGGAATTCCGAAATTAACTCCAATTCGGACAGTTGAAGTGAAGTGATGGCGGACGATGAGCGGGCGCCCAAGCGCCAGAAGCTCGCGGCGACGGAAGGTGCCACTGGAGATGCCGCGATCTCTACGCCGCCTGCTACTGCGGACGCGCGCGAGTGCGCGTTCCACTTGACGCGGCTGAAAAATGCGCCGGCAGCGCACAACGGTGCGTTCAAGTCGAAAAGTATTCATCTATTCGTGAATATTGACGTAATGTTGTGGTATAATGCTCATTCCAGTGCATACAAAGAGCCTAAGCGACCTCTTGGAGGGGGATTTCTCTCGCTGCCTGCTCACCAACTACATGTACGATCTGCCGTGGCTGTTCGCCGAGTGTCCGAGGCTCCGAGATGTCCCGGTGTTGTTGGTGCACGGCGAGAGAGACCGACAAGGGTGCGTTGGCTTGGGCAGCGTTATTTTCTGCTTGGTTGGATGTACATTGATGGTGTGTATGCATACTGATGGTTTGTTGCTGTTGTTTGAGGCGGGTGTAGGATGACGAAGGAGTGTCGGGAGTACTCCAATGTGACGCCGGTGGCTCCTCCGCTGCCGATCGCGTACGGGACGCACCACACCAAGATGCTGGTGGCGCTGTACCCGGAGAAGGTGCGGGTGGCGATCTTCACGGCCAACTTCTTGTCGAACGACTGGAACACCAAGACCCAGGGCGTGTGGTTCCAGGACTTTGGGCTCAAGGTGCTTGACGACAGTGAGGATGAAGAGAAGGACGATCATGGCGAAGACTCGGCAGCGATTAATGACTTCGAGGCGGATCTTGTCCATTATCTGTCGTCGCTGGGAGCGCAAGTGAAGATTTTCTGTGGCGAATTGAAGCGCTTTGACTTCTCCACTGCACGCGTTGCGCTTGTCCCCTCAGTGCCAGGCGTTCACAAAGGAAAAGGTAAGGGGGTTCGAAGTGACAGTTTTTGTAGGAAATCATGGCGCTTAGTGTTTGTTTGACTGTGCTATCGTGCCAGATATGGAGAAGTATGGACACCTTCGTGTACGGAAGTAAGTACTACTGCGTTGGCGGGGTTATAGGATGAAATGTGGCCCTAACAAGCCGCGCTCTGTTGTCTTATTATGCTACGTTAGACTTCTGAAGATGTACAAAGTCCCACCGACGGACAACCCGTTGATCTGCCAGGTGAGTAGCAACAAGTGGTGATCTATTTGATATCAAGATCATGCACTAAGCAATTAAGTCGTCTGACCTGCAGTTTTCGAGCTTGGGATCGCTCGACGAGAGATGGCTCTTCGGAGAGTTTGCGGAAAGCTTGTTACCGGGAAAGAAGAACGTTTCCCCGACATCCATGCCAGTTCAGGCACTACACATCATTTGGCCCTCCGTCGACGATGTGGTAGGCTTGATTTCGTAACAACAGAGTCTCGCCTCGCTGTCGTGTTGACCCACGCTTTACTAACTCGTGTACTCTGCAGCGCAATTCACTGGAAGGATGGAACTCGGGGCGGTCGATCCCGTGTCCGCTCAAGAACATGAAGCCATTCTTGCACAAGTATCTTCGGAAATGGACGCCACCGGAGGAGCTTCACCGACAAAACGCCATGCCGCACATCAAGTCGTATGCCCGCTTCAATCCTAACGACGAGGGAGCAGGCGAGCTGGACTGGGCCATTGTGACTAGCTCGAACCTGAGCAAAGCTGCGTGGGGCGCGCTGCAGAAGGACAAGACCCAGCTCATGATCAGGTCGTACGAGTTGGGCGTGATGTTCCTGCCTCAGCTCTTAAAGCCAAAGGGAAATGGCCCTCCAGCGCGTCTCGTGGCGGTTGGCAGTAAAGCGGCTGAACATTCCGGTGTTGAAGTATCCGAGAGCCAACCAACAGAGCTGCTGCCACTACCGCACGGATTCCCTTTGGCCACGTACAACCCGAAACAGGATGAGCCGTGGGTCTGGGACCTCGTTCGAGATAGCCCCGACATCTTCGGGAACGCCTACATCCCGCACTAAGTTAGCGAACAAGTAGCTTTGAGACAATAAGACAGAGGCGCTCTTCAGTTAAATCGGGTGGTGGTGTCTCTTCGGGGATCTAGCGGAGACCTCGAGGGCTGGTGCAAGATTCGGCCGGTAGCTACGGCGCCACAGATCATTTATTAACCATGAAGGGGACTACGTGTGTGAGGTAAGAACACCCAACGAGTTCTAGGTCTGAAGGGTGTGTACTAACCTACGTCGTTGTTTGTATCAGGGTTGTTCTACCGACGGATGAGCTGGTTCGAGTGGAATGCGCGGCGAGTATGACTGTAGCCGATCTCCTGGTTGTGTTGGAGAAGCGAGGAGCTGCTGGAGTCGATACGAACGGAAGTGAAGGCTGCACTGATAACAATTGTGACGCCGACCCAGCCACTGAGCCAAGTTTGGCGAAGAGATCCAAAGCCACGTCTTGCCGAGGGAAGCTCACTCTTGTGCGCCGTTGTACCGAGCTGATGGCCGAGATGCTGGTCGTGGATGAAGTTAAGGAGCTGGACATCCTCGAGCTCCAGCATGTGAGTCCACAGATCTCCGAGTGGATCCCAGAGAGCAGTTCTCAGCAATCTCGGGCTAGGATATCGCCACTCTTTAGGTCGTCATCTCCCAGGATGGTGGGGGAACTTCGACCGCTGTCTACGGCGATAACCCCGCTCTGGCAGGTAAATCAGGACCGAAGTGCTCGAACGAAGCCAACACCATGCCAAAGCTGTAGTGTGGCGATAGAACCGCTGGCTCCAGTAGCTCTGAAGACTCATCCAGAGCTGAAGCTGAGGGATTCAATCCAAAACTCGACAGTCAGGCAATCAGCTCTACGAAGACGAGGGGCACGAAAGCGCCCAAACTCCCGCGACAAGCGAAGACGACTGTTGTTTACGGGCTTCCAAGAGCGTAGGGCATCCGCCAAAGCGCGCAAGTACGCGGAGCGCATCCTTCTCCAAGCGGGCATGCAAATGATTGAACGTATGCAACTTCTTCAACAGGACGTTCGAAAGCTCGTGTTTCTTCTCCGAGATGTCGTGTTGGGCGGTAGCTCCCTGAGTGCAGACGATCTGTTGGCCTTAGTTCGAGCAATGGTTGACGCATTGATGCGCCCCGGTGTTGGTGTTTCACGTCGCGACAAATTTCCGGTTTCAGATGACTCAAAGGAGAACCTGGTTCGAAGATTGTCGTGGGATATTGCTGGCAAAGATGGGAGTGCCTTTATTGTATTGGAAGGGTGGGTCGTGACGGCAGAGTGGGGGACGTTTTGGAGAACGCAGCGCAAGGAGTACGCTTGTCTGTGTGATAACCACATGCTGTACTTCTTCTCCAGCCGTACGCATTGCGCGGACTTCGTGTTTGAAATGGGGCGTGAACGCGACGGCAGTGTGTCGGAAACAAGCAAGCGACTCATGAAAGACAACAGTCCGCTGAGCCAAATCGATCTATCGGAGACGGACTGGACTGTGCGCAAAAGCAGCGTTCAAACTGAAGGCTCGGACCAGCCACATCGCAACGCCTTCGCCTTCTTCGACTCGAAGGGGAGGATGAGATTGGTCTTGGATGTAGTCACGGCTGCAGAAGCCACAACGTGGGCGCGATTGATCTCAGCTGAGATCAGCCGGAACAACCTCTTTGCACGTATCCGCGAGTTAAATAGCTCCTCTGCGAAAGCTGAGACGGATGATGAACACTCTGAAAAGTTAGATCCTTTGGCCACGTGGATGGAGATAATGACACAGTCCTCGGCGGCAAATGGTGAGCATCAGTCGCTAGTGATCCCGCTTCGTTCACTCTACTCGCAGATCGATCGTCTGAATGGGACGGCGCGAGCAGAGCGGTACAAGTCGTGGACACTCAGCCAAGCGCTGAAAGATCTGCAACGGGACCGAGTCAAAATTAACGGCCTGCTCCTCGCTGGAGCTTCGTTAGAGGCGAACATCCTCGCGTTGACACTCGAGATTTTGAGATGTACTGAGTCCGGTCAAGGACAAGATGGTGGGAACCAAAGCGCGACTATCACCTCGGTATCTGCTGCAGCCAAGGAGATGACAGCACTTCGATTCGCGCGCCAGGTTATCATCTGCAGTTCACGCACCCACGGAGGAGGGGATATCCTTGATACCTTGCACTTGCTATTTGGCAACGAGAGGTTCTGTATATGCCCGGATGCACGGTCAATGGAGCCGATTGAAATCCGCATTTCCAAGCGATCGACGCTCAGTGCACAGATTTCAATGAAGATGACGTATCGCGTGATCCCCAGCGAATCAATCGGACCCATGGATGAAGACGCATCCGTGGCAAAATGCCCAGCCAGAAATGGCGTGAAAAGTGATCGATCTGAGCTACAAGAAGCAAGGGAGTTCAAAATCCTGGGCACATACACACAGATACTGCGGTGCCAGTTCACCGAAACGAACGATGTCGAAGGCTGTGTCCAACTGCAGTTTGCGGGATGAAATGATTTTCAAAGCCAATCAGTTGGTAACTTGTTCTAGCTAACGCCTTAGAGAATACGACGTGATCCTCCTCGATCTTCCAAACGGAGCTAACCACCATGGGTTTGCAGTCGAGTCGGATGGCTTTACAACGTCGGCGGAGTCGGTGATCTTGGTCGTCTCGGTCGGTGTAAGAGCATTATCCACCATTACCATGCTCGCCAGATCGATTGGAGCGGGTATGACGCTTGGTTGGACTGCAGGCGGCAAACTGTTCACTGCGTCGTCGGTGGCTGCGACGTCAGTTGGTCGTAGCTCAACTGGTCTCAGGAATCGGTCGGCAGCGTTGATTACGTTCAAGGATTCGACTATGTCGGCCTTCGCTCGCTTGAGTCCTGCTTCATCGAGATCGTCCGCGGACCCAAACACGAATCTGTTCCAGTTCAGCAGCTTGACGGACCACTTCTTGACCAGATCCTTGTTGGCCGCGAAGAAGACGACGTGGTAGTTCCCGCTCACGACCTCCACCGAGGAAGAGACAGCGATCTGGGGCACAAATGCCTGAGGGTCTCGCCGGCCAGAGGCGTCGTCGTCGTCGCTGCTGTCCGAGCTCGAGCTTGACGTGTCTTCCACGAACTGCTGCACTGGCGGCACCGACGCAATTCGCGCCTTCAGCTCGAAAATGCTGAGCGAGTACATGGCGTTCACCTCGATGCGATGCGTAGTCAGCTGAAAGGATTCCACAGGCTGGTCGACTGCATCGGAGGACTCGTAGCCGCGCAAGTAGCCTTCCTCGATCACGTAGTAGAGCACCCGCGACCGGACCGGTCCGTTGTCATCCGGTCGTTGTCTCCATGCAGGACGCGAGTCGGGGAAGCAAGCTTCAACCGGCACGCGAATCAAGTAGCCTTCCATTCGTAGTAGTGGTCTGTTGCTGAGTAGATACTACCGTAGTCGACTGCACTTATGGACTCGTAGTCCGATAAGATCCACAGGTAGTGGGAGGAAGGTGTTCGATCGATTGGAGGCAAGATGGATAATGAACGGAGGAACTTGTACCAGATATTTCATCGTCCTCGCACTATATCGGTCAGACGCAACCATCGATCCGTCTGTGAACGTTTCGGGGATCGTGACGGATATCACAATGCGAACGCCTCGGGCGTTTGCATTCTGGATTCATCACATCATTTACCGACCATTTTGAGCGGATCGTTATCTTGATTCTAGTACCACCTCAGTAACTATGAACTGCAGCAGCCAGCGCTCTTTCCTTTCCGTCTAACGACATGTACAATAGTTGCAGGCGAGCGCTACTATATGTAGCCTGCTCAAATAAATGAGCTGCTTGTGCGCGTTCCCATGGAGGTCGACACTTCCGCATCGCAACTCATTCGTTTGGGTGCTATGAGTAACGCGTTACCTCCATACCAGCGAGCTCCCGACGACGTACCTCTCTGCACGCAACGATGACAGCAGGAGTTACTGTGGCGATATCGATGTCACACACATTTTCAGTTGTGTGGTGTCTGTAATGCCGCGGTAAGTTATCGTTGCGGCGTGAAACTGGGGAGCCACTTGAAGAGCATGAGCGGCAGTAACACAACGTGGCCAGTGCTCGGTACGGTATGTGTGCGCGAAGTCATCACCGCATGTACACTTCGCAAAGGGACTGCCCCAATTTCTCCGTCTCATGAACGCGGAGACGTAGGCTGTCTCGCTTGCAGCGAGTGGTGGCAGCGAATGCAGCATTATTGCCGCTGAGTACCAGGTGCCAGGCCTTGCGTGCTGCCGAGTGGTAAAGTTTTGATGGCTAGATTGCGTTACTTTCAAAGTCGCAGCTCTGGAGCGAACCCACTCAAGCCTAAGCCTGTTTGTGTCGTGCTCGGAATCAATAGCTCTTGAGCGTACCGGTATGCGTCGCTATCTAAGTGCGCAATCCATCTCACCGTATCGATGCGTACGGTGGATGCCATACCCAAGATATGGTGGACAAGAATTTAACGCAGTGCTGTTATTTTCCTAATATTCATCGCTGCCATGTGGTAAGTATATACCGGTACCACCACTACGAAATGGAAATCATAGCACACCAGAAAGAATATATTCGCGGATGCCAGGGCAATAGAGAACTTTTGGAACTGCGTTTACTAAACCCCACCTACCTGAAGCTCAATTGGAGGGCCCCGAGAGTTCTCTAATTAGACCGATGATTTTTTGGTAAGATTGGCAACGATACGGAATGGTGAGCAAGTACGCACGCACGTGGAATTGTACAGCAAACGATCGACGGGGTGGTACAGCCACGGCTCACCAACGGCGATTAAAACTGTAAGTTCAACCGGCTTGACCGCTTGAGCGTATCTACCGTACCACCGACTTGGGGCTTGATGGCATCACGCATTGGCCGACTTGCCAAAAGAATATGCCAAGCTTTGCTACTGTTGTGCTGTAAATGTTTGTTTTTATTACCGAAGTACAAGTTAACGTGCACTGCGG
>JAIKVE010000693.1:0-16911 GCA_024679115.1 Phytophthora pistaciae | reverse complement strand
CCCACCGCCGGCGGCGTCAAGAAGCCGCACCGCTACCGCCCCGGCACGGTGGCGCTGCGCGAGATCCGCAAGTACCAGAAGTCGACGGACCTGCTGATCCGCAAGCTGCCGTTCCAGCGCCTGGTGCGCGAGATCGCGCAGGACTACAAGACGGACCTGCGCTTCCAGAGCACGGCCATCCTGGCGCTGCAGGAGGCGTCCGAGGCCTACCTCGTGGGCCTCTTCGAGGACACGAACCTGTGCGCCATCCACGCCAAGCGCGTCACCATCATGCCCAAGGACATCCAGCTCGCACGGCGCATCCGCGGCGAGCGCACATAAGCGGTCATTTGGGCCCATTGGTGTCCTTGCTCCTTCCTCCCTTGGTGGCGCGCTCCGGGCAGTAGCGCCCACTCAAGTTTTTTTTTTCTTATCGCCAGTTAGCTTTCTTTGGCTTGCTGTGTGTGATGGGGCGCAGTACTCAAGCACGCAACCCGTAGTATTTTAGCCTTATTATTTGCAGTAAGAAACCTCTTCCAAACACGAAACGTTCCCTGGTTTGCTTTCAAGAGGATGGTTACCTGCACGGTTGCTGCAATGCAGATCAGTGCATGCGCGCAGACGGAAAGTGCTAGAAATACTGTAGCGTTTGGATAGGACTTGTTGGGAATGCATGGTGCAGCTCGACTGCGAATCTACAACAAGCAACTAGCTGATGTCGAGGTGTTGTCGACCTCAACAACTTGCTCGAAGTAGTTGAACTGTAGTATGGGTGCCCACGACACGACGCTACGTCTCGTTGTTGCTGAGCTTGTCCATGAGCGCTTGCTGCTCGTCGGCGATCTTGCTCAGCGACTGGAACTGGAGGTTGTACCTGTGTCCAGCAGCAAGAGTGAGTACATGCAATCACGACTTCTAGCATTCCATTTCCACCAGCGGCATACCGTTCCAGCTCTGTCTTCTTCTCCTTGATCAGCAGCTCCAGCATCTGCTTCTGTCGATTCCGATTCTCCACCTCACTGTCCACGCGGTTGCGCTGACCGATTGCCTGCAGTTCATCTAGGTTAGCGATTCCTTGCCATCGGCACCCAATTGCCTCGGAGATGCAACCTTCAGTTTTTCGCGCTCGATACGCTTCGCCTGGCCCTCCATCACCTCCAGTACTCCCTTGACGATCTCATGGAACTCCTCGAGCTCTGCAGAATAAATGCCATCCCAGTCAGACTCGTGCTCACAACCATGAGGAGTAAAACTGCAAGGCACTTACTAGTTGCAAACTGGTTGCTCTCCTGCTCGAGCTCCTGCGTGTGCGTGATGTTGTCCTTGTCCAGCACGCGCACCTGGCAGTCGTCGTCGAAGCAAATGCTCGGCATTTGGTTGTCCCCGCGGCTCATGGTTGATCTAACGTGAATGAAGATGCCTCGAAATGGCTACATACATGATCCTCTCGCGACGGTTCGCAAGTTACGATACAAGTTGACTTGTGTGGGCCACACCACCGTAGTGTACGTCTCGTGTATCATCACAACACGATGGACTTCGAAGCACTGGCGGCGGAATGCCGCAGCGCCACCTTCCGGTACGTGGGACTGGCCACTAGTCTTGTATCGAGGCGATCCTCTCCAATATCTACATGCGTCACCACTCCTCTCTACCAATTTACAGCCGCCTAACCATTGGCTTCGCTTGTTTACACGTTGATTTACGCCTTCAGAGAGTCGCTCAGTGCGTCACCCGTGTGGACGCAAGCCGCAGAGGCGCTCAAGGACCGCATCCAGCAGCTACAGAGCGAGATCCAGTCACCAGCACCAACGCGCAATGCAGAAGGCGATGAGCAGGATGCGGAAGACGATGACGGCCTGGGCTACACGTTCCGTGTGGACCGCAAGAACCCGACGGCCGAGTCGCTGCAAGACGATTTGTCGCCGCCAAAGCCTGTCGTGGGTGATCTCAGCCGAGCAGTGAAGGGAGTCAACACTGTGACGTCGGTCTTCCGCTTCCTACGCAATGCCTGCGCAGCGTCCGTTGATAACCAGGACGCTTGCCAAGAAGCTGGGTTGATCAAGCTGGTGTGTCGACTGTGTGCACTGTGGGTTGAGGGTATCGCACTAACTGTTAGTGGTGGCGCATTATTCATTGTGTAGGCACACGACGTGGTAGTGCAATGCTGTCTCTGGGCTGATGTAGAGGATGAAACACTTCAAGGGTGCGTTGTCGAATTTCCGAGGGTGAAATGATGTGTGCTTACGCTATACTCGTTTTATATGCAGGCGCATTGTGCTTCTAGCCCAAGTAGCTCTTCAGTTTTGCGTGAACTGCGTCGCGAGTAATGAGAAGAACCAGGCGGTCGCTTGGGGATTGTTCTTCCCTGACGATTTCCAGGTGTGTACCGCTGCATTTGCTGATGAAGCTGTTGTATATGAATACTGACTTGTTCACTGCTGTTCACAGAAAATATTGGTGGAGTGCCACCAGTATCGCAAGGTTGTGGCATTTACCGTAGCGTTGATTCTGAATTGTGTCAACTCAAGCATGACTGGATCCGAGGATCTCGCTGCTCGTCGTGTTGATTTGGTAAGAATGCCATCGACGAGGAACGAAACTTGAAAAAAGTGAAACTAACCGCATTGGGATTACTTATGCAGGTCTGCGCTCGCAACTTGGTGATTACAATTCTTCACCGCTGCATGGTGAAGCCTTCCAAATCTATGAACCCTGATGAATCGATGCAAAGTGGCCCTCGCATTGACGACCAGGACCCAGCGTTCGAGTGGATTCGTACTCTTTTCGGAGTACTATTCCGTGACGGCCGGGTCAAAGATCTGTACAACGCTGTGGGCGCCCACATGCTAAGCAAGCTCTGGTCTCGAGTTACTCCGGAACAACTGATCATGCTGCGGATGTTTACGATGTGGGCAGTGTCTGCGACAAAGACGGCTTCAACCGCTGCCACCCAAGAAGAAACCGGCAAGAATCCCTCGCTTCCCGATGGAACTTTTGAGTACGTGAAGAGCACTTGGACATACATCATCACTGCCGGCGACGAAGATAGGCCGGACGAAGCCGATGAATTCAGGAAGAAGGTGTGGATCGAGTTGGAAAACGAGGCCAAGCTGATGCTTCTCGACGTGCTTGGAGAATTGACTGTCGGTAACAACAAGCTCGATGCAGATGGCGCTCGGGAGCTACTACTTTCGCTGCTGCAAGAGCTTCAAAAAGTTTGGGAGCTTGGCCGTCAGAATCCAACGTCAAGAAATACACGCGCGGCGGGCACAAGTGCGCAGCCGCTGAGTAGCGGAGAGCCGTTCGGGTACAGGTCGGGATTGATTCGCGTCATTGGCAACCTCAGCTTCCGCCACACGGACCACCAGGACCTCGTACGCGAACAGGGCTACTTGCCGCTGTTCCTCAACCACTGCAACATTGACGAGACGAACCCGATGATTCGCGAGTGGTCCTTGGTGGCGCTGCGCAACCTGTGCGAGGGGAACGAGGCCAACCAGTCTTACATCAATGCTCTTCGGCCACAAGGCATGGATGCTGCTTCAAACGCGGCACTTGAAAAGGCAAAAATGCGTGCTGATATCAGCGAAGATGGCAAGGTCACACTGAAAAAGGATGGCGAGTAAGCGAGCTATGTTTTGGCAAATGATAACATGCAGTCCTCGAAGATACAATAGGTTTTGTAACCTAAAACTCCTGCTTGGCCTCAAAGCTTCATTTTGTATATTTCCCTTCTTTTTACGTATAAATACAGAACCAAAACCTGAAATTACCAAAACCCAGAAAATATAAATTTCATCAAATCGGTAATTTAACCGGCTCCGTATTTGTGACCCCGGGTGCACAACTTCATTTTGCAATCGTCTGAGAACCTATCTCGAAGAGATGAACACGAACGTGAAGCGCCTCCGCAAGGAGCTGCAGGAGCTAAAAAAGAACCCGGAGGAGGACATGGTGCTGTACCCGGAGGAGGACACCATCATGCGCTGGAAGGCCTTCATCCGCGGGCCCAAGGACACCCCGTTCGAGGACCGCTGCTTTGAGCTGGCCATCCAGACGACGCCGCTCTACCCCATGGAGCCGCCCAAGATGAAGTTTATCACCAAGATCTTCCACCCCAACGTGCACTTCAAGGTATGCAGTCGCCAGTGACTCTGCTGGGTCTTGTGGGGATCACTAGGTTATAATTGGGTGGACGCTGACGTTGTGGACACCGTGCTACGTGTCAATCGCCTGTAGGACGGCAGCATCTGCCTGGACATTCTCAAGCGCGAGTGGTCGCCTGCGTGGACGTTGAGGGTGAGCTAAGAGTACTGTGGTCTGCTATGTGTTTTGTTGACTCACTGGTTGTTTGGTTGGGCCAGGCTGCGTGTTTGGCGGTGATCTCGCTCTTGTCGGACCCTGCGGCGGACTCGCCGCTCAACTGCGACGCCGGTAAGTTGGAGAGAGCATCGCGCTTCGATGAGAATATGCTGTTCCTAATACTTGTAACTTTGTGCCCTGCAGGAAACATGATCCGTGCGGGTGACATGCTGGCGTACAACACCATGGCTGAGATGTACAAGAAGGAGTACGGTCTGCTCGATTTGCCCAAGGACCCGTTCTAAATGGACACGCGCAATCTTTGCGTGGACTCTGTTGAATGGCAAAAATTATTCATTTCTCCGATGTGTTGAGCATTTAGTTGGTTGCCGCCTGCTCGGTTTGGGGAGTGGCATCGTCGACTTGCTTGTCCGACGCAACCAAGTCGCCGTAATAAGCTGTCACTACCTTCAGCTGATTGTTCAGGAAAATCCTCTCACACTCCACAGGCTCACTTGGTGTGAGTGCCTCTAAGTCACTGTCAGGAGTCCCTCGGGGGAGATAGTACGCAATGTTCTTGGACACTTTACGAGCGAGCTCGAACAGATCAAGCCCGGACACGCCTTTCACGAGCATGTCTTCCAGGCTGAAGTGTTTTCGACTGTACTTGACTCCGCCCCACGGAGGCGATAAGAACACAGCATCCGCCTTGACCGTGGGCAGAATATCGATGGAGTTGCCGACGATCCACTCGATCTTGTCTGCAACGCCGTAGATGGTAGCGTTGTGCTTTGCCATCCGGATCTTCTCTGGGTCGATGTCGATTGCAATGACATGCTTGCACGTCTTCGCCAGCTGAATCACATTCCCTCCGCAACCTGAAAATGGGTCGACGACGATATCGCAGCTAAGACGCTTCGCAATGTGCTCGGCAATCACTTGGGGCGTGACCTGCATTCACATCAATCGGTAAGCGGACGAGTCACACCTCAACACACGTCCAGCACGGAGTACGCACCGAGTACCAGCTTTCATGGTCAAGCTGGATGCCTTCCTCGAACTTCTCAAAGAGAGTGTGCCTCTGCAGGTAGAACTTGACGACATCCTTCGGAACTACATGCACAGCACGCAAATGTCAGCAACGTCATTATTCACAGCAAGCACCACACCACCATACCTGGATACTTGTCCTTGTTCTTCTTGTTCTTCTTCTTCTTGTTAGCCTTCTCATTCGAGTTTTCATGGGCCGCCTCACTCTTCTCCGGCTGCACGACCGTGGTAACCTCCACCTTCTCGACAACACGCTCCGCCACTTCTCCATCCGAATCGTACACCATCCGCACCTTGTCGACAATTGCCGTCTCCGTCTTAGGCCCCTCTTCCTCCGCAACCTGCTCTTCCTCCTCCACCTCAACATTAACCCCCTCTCCTCCCTCTTCTTCTTCATCATCTTCTTCGTCCTCCGGTGCCTCCTCCACGACCTCCAGCGACCTTTTCCGCTTCCTCGAGCCTGCGTTCGACCTCGATCCACCAAAGCTCATGGGTAGAATCCCCTCCATCCCTGCCGCCTTCATCTCCTGCTGCAGCTGAGCCTGTGCAGCCTGGTAAAGGTCAGCGCAAGCGTCTTCCTCCTCTCCTCCAGCCACTTCATCGCAGTCTGCCAACCGTCGACGCTTGTTTTTCTTGTTTTTCTTGCCTTTACCAGCCTAAACCTCCACCAAAAAGCACGCCACAATGCGCAGAAAACATCAGACAACCTCCCTCAACCATTAAAAGCCACGTATCCCGCGTCTACCTCGTTGTTCGCCTGCGTCTTGCGACTCCGCAGCCGCACCTCCGTCACCAATGCCATGGCAATCAAAAACTAATGGTCATCCGTATTTCTATTGGAGGAAAATAAACATTGCTTTATTATCCACCAATCAGATGGAGGTTGAAGTGACACTTATTGGATTTTGCCTAATTGCGCACGCATCATGCGAGCGCTAAGCGTCGCCCTGGGCCTCTTCGTGACGGCGCTGGGCCAGTTCAAGTCCCTGTCGCTGGCTGAAGACGTCAAGTGGTTCACATCGTCCGAGCGCGTGGCGTGGAGCGCGCTCGATTCTCCGTCTGTGTGTGCGCTGGACGCGTTCCACTTCGGCGTCCAATTCTCTGCCTCTACGAGCGTTCAATACAAAGATCAAGACACTTTCAGGTGGCAATTAGTCGCCAAGAAGGTGGAAGGCTGGAAGAATGGCGCTGTTGTAGCCTCCGGACCGCTAAAAGTGACCTTATTAGACCCTCAAGACCCGAAAGAGGAGGAAATAGTGCAAGATTTGGAGGAGGACGGGATCAAATGCGAGTTCGACCCGGAATTCTGCACCCCAAAGCTCGTGAACATTCGGCTGCCGGACATTAATCAGGAGAAGGAAGATGGGCCTTCTCTGCAGGAAGGTCACACCATGGAGCTGGAGTTCCAGCAGACCACGAATCGACCGGACGCGAGTTCCAAGCAGCAGATTGAGCAGTTCGTAGTTTTCACGGAGTATATTGGAGATGAACTGGTGGGGACCTGGTCGGACGATGGACGAGTGCTGGTGATTCAGATTGTGCAGATCAATGAAGAGAAGGTGAAGCCTGTGGGGGAGCTGATGCAGGGGTTGCTACGAACAGGGCTGTTTCTGAAAGAAAGCATCGTTGTAGCTGGTGCAATGGGGGTGTTTGAAGGAGTACAGAGCTTACGGGTGGAACCTCCTGGGACGTATTTGATACGAGTTCTCGTTGCTGATGAAGTTGCAATTTGGTCGCCCGAGGTCTCCTTCCAACCGTGTGATGCGTCGTATATCGTTGTGGATCCGAGGCGAGCGTCGAAAGATGCGTCAATTGAGAATGGGGAGGTTATACGTGACATCACTCCTAGTTTCAAGATTGACGGAGTGCTGACGCATGGTGGCGAAGAGGGGTTCGTGTTGCCACACGATGCTATTCAGATGGAAAGCCCAGGATCTTGGAGTTTGAGCTTTTGGGTGTTTTTGACGGAAGATTCGACAGGCAGTTTCCGGAGCCTTTTCTTCAACGGAGACGGTCAGCATGAACAGCGTACGCCATCAGCATGGTGGATGCCCGACGAACGTCGGCTTGTGCTGCGCGTAAGCACAAATAATAGCGCCGACGTTGGCCTCGATAGTGGCAAAGAGCTGCCACTTAACCGATGGGTTCACATGGGGTTTACATTTCTGAATTGCTCTGGTGAAAATACTGACGCTGAAGGATCGCAAGTACCTAGCGCGTGCCCTCCAAACCAGACTCTTGGAGATAGTTGGTCGTATTCTTATGCCTTCTATGTGAACGGTCTGCTCGATACGGAAGTTCACATTCACGATCCAGTCATTGCAAACAGTGGACCATTGTACATTGGCAAAGGTCCGTGGACTGATGGAATGAAGGGCTTCTCCAGCCACTTGAAAGTTTTTCCGGTGCCTATTTCGTCGGAGGAGATGCGTAAATTGTATTTCGCGGAACGGCACAATCACGAAAATGACGTCAGCTGTGAAAGTGTTGAAAGTGACGATGTTCACGCTCCAACAGCTACGCAGATATCCTATTTATCCCAGTGCCTACAGTTCAAAGAAGACGACTCAAGTGCATTGAGCGACAACGGTGTAGATTCTGTAAACCAGAATAGTTTTGTGGAACTCCAGGCAGCAGCATTTGAAAAAGCTGTCGCAGCGCGCGACTCATGCGACTCCGGTGCCTGGGACCTCATC
This sequence comes from Phytophthora pistaciae, assembly GCA_024679115.1. Classification (NCBI taxonomy): domain Eukaryota; phylum Oomycota; class Peronosporomycetes; order Peronosporales; family Peronosporaceae; genus Phytophthora; species Phytophthora pistaciae. Next base: position 8,881 of record JAIKVE010000693.1, on the reverse strand, counting down.
GTTGAAGCTGCAGATCTAGGCCACGCAACTGCGTGCCGGAATGTCGGTGAGGCGTACCTGTACGGATTTTATGTAGCTCAAGATCACTGTCCAGCGCCCATATCGGTCCAACAGAACTTCAGCCTTGCAAGATACTTTCTTGAGAAGGCTTTTGGCGGCAATGCCTACAGTGCTGGCAAGACTCTAGCTCTCCTTGTCGATGTGGCAGGAGACAGGAACATTTCTGAAGGGGTTCGTCATGAGACGTTCACAACTGGCCTCCTTCACTTTGTTGCCGCTGCGGGTGAGAAGGACGCGTTTGCTATGCTAGGCCGCAGATATAGTAACCACGATGTGGAGATTGCAGTGTATCACTATTTCCACGCTGCGGCGGTAGCGGCGGCTGAATTTCACCAACTTGGCAAGCAACCTCTGCATGAGATGACACGTCTCTATGACTCTTTCGAACGCGACGTTACCGTCGGCGAGCGTGGGGATGACGATGAGTTGATTCAGTTCCAGAAGCTGCGTGCCGACAAAGAAGGAGACGTCGGGGCAATGGCGGATATGGGCGACTTGTATTATTGGGGGGCACATGGTGTTCCGCGTGACCATGCTCAGGCGTACAACTACTTTAACCGAGCTGCCCAAGCTGGTGACGTGAACTCACAATCTGCTGTGGCTGGTATGTTGCTGAAAGGTGAAGGAACAGCTCAAGACAACGTGACTGCCATCAAATGGTACGAGAAAGCTGCGGAAAAGAATCACACCCGAGCACTCAACGGATTGGGCTTTATTCACTTCCACGGAAGTGGTGGAGTTCCAGAGAACAAGTCACTTGCCCTCGAGTACTTCGAGCGTGCTGCGGAAAACCAAGAGGACGGAGACAGTGTCTTCAACGCTGGGTATTGCCATGCGATGGGACTTGGCACCGACGTGAACGTCAGTCGAGCGATGGAGTTCTATGATGTGGCGGCAAGAAAGTTCGGGCATTTCGACGCCATCTTTGAAATGGGGAAGATTCTGGTGAAGGGGGTCAAGGGGGTAGTGCCACGCAATAGTAAGAAGGCGCTGCAGTATTTGAAGGCGGCGTCAGATGGAGGGCAGTGGGGACGAACAGTGAGGAGGGGCTTTGATTTGTACACGAACGGCGAGTTTGAGCGTGCAGTGGTGCTGTATCACGAAGCCCGTGAGCTTGGCTACCCCGTGGCTACCAGCAATTTGGCCTTCCTCTACGACCAACGACTGCTGTGTTCCGGTGACATGGCAAGTGAGCGTCGAGCTCTGAAGTATTTGTCGTTGGCGAACGACGAGAACGGAGACCGAGAGACCCTCGTGCGCATCGGCGATTACCATTATTACGGACTTGCTGGCTTGCGGAAGGACCCACTGACGGCGATTCGATGGTACAGCCGTGCAAGCGCTGCTGGTGTCGAGGCGGGGGCGTACAATGTCGGTCACATGTACGAATTCGGTGACGGTGTTGAGGTTAATCTGGACCGAGCACGCAGGTACTACGACCGTGTGATGGAGCTATCTGCTGACTCGGTAGAAATTCAGCTGGCTATAAGGTTTGCCTTGGCCAGGTTGGCTATTCGTCGATGGCTGCGAGGAACTCCTTTTGAGGTGTTGCTTGGTGTGAACAATCCACTAAGTGCGCCGACGGACACCAACGTCACTACAGCAGATTCGACATCGATACTCGACACAGCAACACGCTCTTTGGACAGCAAAATCTATGCGGTTATCTCCACAACAGCGATCATTATTCTCTCGATCGGGGTGTGGTACTTTCACAGCACAAGGTAATAACAGCTACATTGACTTCCAGCGTGTTGGTGAGTTATTAATTCCCCATGCCAGCGTCTACCAAGTTCAGCGAACACTGGTGTGAGCAACCCGTCGGACATACTGTTTCGTGAGCAAACCACTCCGCCAGGTGGTCCAAGTGGCCGCCATGCGCACACACGGGACACCAAACGTAGAGACCTCGGACTGGCAATTGGCTGCAGCAGACAAGCAAATGACGCATCAGGATACTTTCGGCTCAAGGTCAATCAATACGTGGCACTTACCAGATGGAGCAGAGCGTGGCAGCGTTGCTGCAACTGGTACACAGAGAAACCGGCACACCAAGTTCGCTCGGTCCTGACGACTCCAGCGGCTTGGAACACCTCGCACAGTTGAAGTACACGCTAGTCGATTTCTATATGGAGTCAAAACAAAAAGAAATGTCAACATCGCCACAATTATTGTTCCCGATAGCTCCATGGCCTTGACGTACCATGTTCATCTGTCGGATCGACTGATCCGAACAATTCGCAACCAGCTCGTTTGCTGTCGTGTAGATTCGCAGTTGGTGGAGGAGGTCGATGTAGTGCATGTAGATGTGCTGCAGCCACGCCTTGCCCATGACCTTTTCGACGCTCGTCACCTTGCCCACAACAACAGCGATAGCAACACACGACTGCAAGTCGCCAATCTCCGTGTAATACTCCAGCAATTCCTTCAGCACATCGTCCCGAAGATGGCCTAGATCTCCCATGACGGCACTTCCGTTCATAATCGTGGACGAATTGCCCCGCACACTGGTCACCCCGGACGCTCCATTGCGATCCCCACCCTCACGCCCGTTCTCGTTGGCAAGTCTCCCTCTAGGATCGTACGGGTACGGGTCGAAGCCTTCCATAGCTTGCGGGTTGACGTGGTCAAGCTGCTCCAACAACATTGTAGTCTCACTCGCGTTGTTGTGATTGTGATTCGCGTGGCCGTGACCCTCGTGCTCAAACTCATCAACACCTTGGTCGTCATCTCTCCGCATGAACTCATCAATATGGTCATCGTGGTTGCTGTCGCTTCGAGAGCGCTCGTGGTTGTCCTCGTCGTCTTCTCCATCCATAGGCATCCCCACATGACTTCCCTCGGGGCTAAAACCTTCTTGTGTATAGCGTCGGTCTGCCTTCAACATGCTTCCTCCCCTCTCGCTGTGCTTGGACTGAGCCGCATCTGCTTCCTCGTTCGCGTAGAGAACTTCAAGAATGCGCCACATCTGACACAAGTGCGAGTTTCCCGCCACGAACGCCGCCAAAGCGTTATGGGCACACATTTGCGCGAAGATCACTCCACTCTTGCCTCCAGCAGGATCAACAGCACCGCCTCCAGCTGCATTCGAACCACTGGTACTACTACTCTTGCTTGAGTTAGCCCCATCGGGAAAAAGCAGATAGTGCTTGGCCAGGAACCGGAATGTGTGCTCGTCAAAACCGAAAGACTCCTTCAAGTACTGGCCCTGCTCGAATTGAGCGCGCATAGCTTCAACTTGTCTTCCCGCTTGCATGTACTCGTTTTCATCACCCAAGAAGATTTTTTCAAGCTGACTGGCTTTGTTGACGTTCTGCATCGTCACAAGCGCCACCAACGCTCGAGGAACACCCGAACCAGACATCATCGGGGTTACTGGCGACGCAGGTACGAGCGACGCTGAGGCGTTTGACACCGAAACAAAATTTCCATCCGAGAGCGCGATTCCCCCTGCTCCATTGCCATTGGTGCCTTGAAGGGATAACACATTCGGTTGTGAAGAAGATGCAGGACCTGCACCTCTAGCGATTCCTCCAGAGCCTCCTCCGCTTGCTGCGTTGAGACTGCTGCTACCCCCTGCGGATTTGAAACTCGCACCTGTTGATTGTCCGCCGTTGGATAAACTCGTCAAGTTGGCGGAGCTACCGCCCGATCTGTTTAACCCCTTCGGCACTAGTGGAGGCTGCTGAGATCCACTGAATGACCAAGCAGTTGCGCGCGCTGGTGGCTGCTCCTGAGGTACGGCCGCACCAACCTCTTCGGGGCTCTCGGAACTACCGTGATAAGGACTCAGCGACATGGTAAGCGATCCGCTACCAGGTTTCCGATCACCGTTTAAAGGCCCAAGCGCTGGGGATGACGAGGAAACCCCCGCAACCGTAAACAGCGAGCTACCCAGGCTGAAGTGGCGGTGAATCTTCAGAGATGCACACGAACGATCTACAAAAACAGAGAAAAAAGAGTTATTAGATTCGATCCAAAAATCCTCCAATAACAACTCAAGATATACGTATCGTACCGATGTAGTCGTGAGAGAAGGCAACTTGTCCCTTGGAGTTTAGTGCAAGTGCAGTAGTCGGCAGCGATTGATGCGGCTTGAACGAGTCCGCGAGTGAGTGCAACTTGAGGGTGCCATCCTTCGAACAGGCCAGCATATGCTGCCAGTAGTCGTGGCCTTCCCAGTCGCCTGGAATCTCGGGCTGGCCGAAATTCGGCGACACGGGTGTATCCATCCACGAAATTCCCGATGCGATGTCCGAGTGGCCTTTCATGGACGCTACTGGGATAAACGGCCGCTTCGTATCCCACACGTGAATGCTGTTGTCCATCAGCGAGGCACTTGTGGCAATGTGCGTGACGCAAGTTGGCCGCCAAGCCACACGACCGACGCTCGCAATGGTCTGGATCGTTTGCTTCGGCTGTCGGACGTCGCCCAGCTCCCAAATCTTCACGTAGCGATCGCGTCCCCCCGACGCAAGGACATTCGCATCCGTCGGGTGCCAGTCAATACTCAGCACTAGCCCCTTGTGCGCTGTGAACTTGAGCTCCGGCTGCGAGTTCTTGCGCATATCCCAGACCTGCACGATGCCATTTTCAAAAGCAGCAGCGAACTTGTTGGGGTGGAACGGACTCGCACGAACATCGCGCACACTCTCGGACTTTGGCTGATACGTCGACACCACCTTCCCGCCTCTCTTGTCCTGCAGAAACACCATCAGCGCATTAATTAACATCTAAAGTCACAAATGCCAGAAAACAAAATACACTTCATACCCAAAGTTTCACAGTTCCATCTTGAGACCCACTAATGAGCACGTTCCAGTCCGTCGTGTGCCAACAAATGCGGTTCACCGATCGCCGATGCCCATTCAATACGCGCTCTACATACCAAAAGAAAAAAAATACATAAATATATCTCCACTAAAACAAAAAACAACAATACCCCCCACCCTGCACGTGCTTGTATCCTTCTCGCTCCAAGTTCCAGATGACCACCGCGCCATTCGTCGCCGCCGTCGCCAATAAATAGTCCGATTCTAGCCCCCAAATCCGCACAAAAAGTATCATTTGCACCCGTTCCACACACACTCAATTCAGTCGCCCTTCATCCACGTACGCGGGTGCCAGCGGATGTCGTTGGTGCTGAAGTTGAGGCTTGGCTTGCCGGCCACGCGTAAGTTGCGCTTCTCCGTGAAGCCCGCGGCCTCGAGCGCCACCACCTTGAGCACTGCCGCAACATTGACACATTATCACAGTAAATTTGTCAGCTATTTTGCGCCAATCAATGCTCTATTCAGCCAGCAGACCATCTCGGCCGCCCACGGCGATCAGGCGGTTGTTCGGGGACGTGTACAGCGCGTTGAGCGGCCCGCTGAAGTCCATCGACGCGCGCACGCTCGCCGCCGCGCGCTGCTCCATCATGCTGGCGGCTGCGCAAGTGATACTGACGGTATTTTCAGCCAATCCCAGCGTTGAAGTTAGATCCCGTCGCCAATTGGCGGAAATTGATGCTCAAGATGTAGCCATGTTCGTGCTCAAGGGCAACTTCAAGTAGCATGTCACCGGCACGGCGCAGGCTGCTCGACGGCGGCGATGCAGAGACGGCAGCTGCTGCTGCAGCTGGAGCTCGATGCATTCATCTCTGTCACCATGTTTTCCTTCTCCATGGCGAGGGCGATGACTGGATCTGTACCCCGGTTCACTCGCGGCCGTTACTCGTCCGTCGCTTTCTCAGCGAGGCGGCGATACGATGCATTATTGGTGGGAGAAGGCTGTCTCTGCGAAGGAGCGCTCGCAAGGGGCTGGGCGGCTAATAGATCGCGCCGTGCTTTGAGTGTACGAAAGAAATTTCGAACGAGAACGGACGAACGAACACCCGCCAAAAACCAAACGCAAACGCAGGGATCCAACCGGACGCCACTTTCCCACTAGGCACCTCGCACGCACATCAAACCAAGTCAAGGCAAACCAGTCACAAGATGGGGATCTGCCGCAGCTCGTGCGCCAACACCAGCAGCCTCGAGTACTACGACGCGTGGGGGCACCAGGTCCGTGGCCATTGTAAGCTCGCGCTGTGTGTGTAGCTGTTGGCGTTGACATCTCCTCTTCCTCCTTACCTTGCTCCAGCCGATCCGCCGGCCGTACCGACCTGGAGGCTACAGTGGCGGAGACTGCCGTCCCAAGGCCGACACCAATCTCTGGATGTGCGAGCACGGTTGCTGCTCCATCCGCTGGAAGCTCGACTATGCAGGTGCGCAGACGGGTAGTTGTGATTGAAGGACTATTTGGTGGGTGGCGTCTAACGCCGTGGCTGCAGAGTTCCAGAACTACTTCAAGTACGTCGAGGTGTCGCCCTACGTGGTGCTGCAGGACAAGACCCAGCAGTGCGACTGCGTTATGTGTCGCGGCATGGTCGAGGCCTCGCCCCCGCAGAGGCGGTGGAAAGATCCGTTCGTGCTCAAGCGAGCGAGCAACCTGTCCACCGACGGGTCGCTCACGGACGACGAGCCCGAGAGACCCGAGAGCCCGTGACCAGCATTGCCAACTCACAGTCAGAACATCACGGGACCTGTATTCACTACGCTCACTCACTTCGCTTGTACTTTTCTAGCGCCTTCAATTTAATAAACGCAACGCGAGTTGCACGTATGTATCCATTCATCTGCTCTCCTTGCTGCAAAACTCGTTCCCAAGGCTCGGTGGTATGTCATTCCAGACGCAAGGAGGAGATTCGCGGCGAATCTGATGGCGCTGGCGGTGGTGCCGGGGATGAATGGCGACGGCCGTCGCGGTTACTAGCGCCGTTGCAGCCCGCCTTGAAACGCTCAGATCGCGCACGCACCTCGCCGAAAACGAGGATACTTCCGATCTTGCTCATGAAGGGACTTCTGAAGTTACATCCCACGTCGCCGAGTCGACGGTCGACGTGGGCTCGGCGAAGCTTGACACGTTCAGCTTTTGCTCGGTGGGGATCCGCGGCCGATTCGGTTGGCTTGACGCCGACAGCGTCGCTATCCACCCAGAGGCCTCTCAAGCGTGGACACATAGATCGCCTCGAAACGGGGGGTATCCGACGGCAATGGCCTGCTTGCCCTTGTCACCTGCCCAGCACCTCCAACACACCAACCACGACAACGATCTATGTAGACTCCACGAAACAGCGGCAATAAATAATATTGACGCGCCGCTACTCGGCCACCGCGCCGCCCGCCAATTGAGACGAGCTCGGTTCGTGACTTCCGACGTCAATCTCCACCTGCTTCCCCTTTTCCATCCTGCCCCCACTTTCTGCCATCGAAAATGTCCTCGGAAGGCCGACCTTCCCTGCTCCTTCGTCCTCGTTCGTCTTCTCTCGCCTCCTTGCTCTTCTCCACCTCCTGCCCACCGCGATCCGTTATGTATATCAAAAGCCAAAAAGCACACGCATCATTTCTCCACAGATAGGCTACAAACGTCACCGCACTCAGACCGAACTCAGACCGACACGGAGCGCGCGAGTACAGCCACCTGCTCCTGCAGTCTTGTCTCCATCTGCGCGTGGGCGCTTTCAGCTGCCTCCTGGTCCTTGGTCAGCTTGGCCTGCCACTTCTCGATGCCCTCCAGCTTCTGGATCACCAGTCGCTGCAACAAAATGAGGACGTTCTCAGCCGCGTGCAGGTTGCGCATCCCTTCGATCGAGAGCGCGTTGTGCGGGTCGTAGTGCGTCCGCGAACGCCGAGCGAAGTCCGACACGGGCTGCGGGAACTTCGGGGGACGAACATGCGTCAACTCCGCCGCGAACACGTCGTACTTGCGTCGCGCCTCCGGTTGAATCACATGGCACGCTTGCTCGATCAGATGTCCAGCCTCCACTGCCAGCGGGTACGAGCTGACGGCGAACTCGCGGATGCTGCCCGAGTAGTTCGGCGACACAACGGCAGCCAGCGCCACTCTCAGTAAGTGCAGCGCCTTGCGGTACAGCTCCTCGACACGGTCCGCCTGCTTCTTGACGCTTGCCACCGCCTTGATCTCGCTGGAAAAACTCGCAATGCGCGCGTGCAGATCCAGCACGTGGGGCATGTCCACAGTCTGGAAGAGGTTGTTCAGGATATCCTCCTTCTCCCTCTCCAGCATCAGCAGCTCCTCCTGCGCGTCTTCCCAGCCCGAGCTCATTCTGAGCGTCGGCAACGGGCCGCTGCTCTCGCTGCCGCTCACGTCGCGCGTTTCGTCCAAGCTGCTGAGTCCCGTGACGCTCATGCTGAAGACGCTGTTGCCCGTGTTGGCGAAGCTGCTGCTGAAGTTGTTGGCGCTGGCGAAGCTGTTGGCGCCACCTCCGTGCACGTTGCTGACGTTCACCACGGCCGTGCCGTTGCGCGTGATCGTGCCCAGCGTCGTGGAGGACAGCGCCGTGCTCTGTCTCTCCAGCCGCTGGAGCTCCTCGTCCACGAGCACGGACTCGCTGAGCTTCTCGCAGAGCTTGGTGCGCAGCTTGGCCATCTTGGCGGCCTTGTTGATGGTGAACACGCGGCGGATCCCGCCGCGCTCCTGCTTCTCCATCTTGTCCAGCAGCTCCTTCTGCGCGTGGATCATCTGGGCCGAGCTCTTCTTGGCCTGGAGCAGCTCGCTCTTGACCTGGTTGGCGCTCACGGCGTCGCCCGCAGCCGAGTACTGCTGCTCCATCTGCGACGCGCGCACGATGCGCTCGATCTCCTGGTTCACCTGCTCGTACTTGTGCAGCAGCCGCCGGTCCAGCACCACGTCGCTCGCGTTGAGCGTCGGGGGCAGTGACGAGCGCATGTGGTTGTCCGTCTCGGCGCGGCGGCGTCCGCCAAGTCGCGACGAC
>JAIKVE010000692.1:0-16913 GCA_024679115.1 Phytophthora pistaciae | reverse complement strand
GTCGCCTTCCGACGCGTGCAGCGGCGCGCCATCCTCGCCGACCCCATGTACAAGGACGGCAACTACACGCCCGGCGTGCCCCTCGAGGGCATGAAGGTGGCGCGCGAGCTGGGCATGACGTGCTACCGCTCGCGCGAGGAGTTCGACGCCCGCTTCGACTGGAACCCGACGGGCCCAGAGCACTTCAAGACGGCCACGTTCGAGGTCGAGAGCTACATGGACTACCAGGCCAACAAGTTCGCGCGCCTGTACGACCCCAACTGCTACCTGCTGCTCTCCAAGGCTATGGACTTGACCAACTTGGGCCGCAACTCGCTCAACCTGGCAGAGGGCACGAGCCGCATCTCGTGCGACTCGCTGATCATCGGCATCAAGCAGGACCTGCTGATCCCGATCCAGGAGCAGCGCAACCTCGTCAACATCCTGCAGTCCTACGGCCACAACGCGCAGCTCGTCGAGGTGGACTCCAAGTTCGGCCACGACGCCATGTTCAACGGCCAGATGCAGCGCGACGTGTTCTCGCCGCTGGTGCGCGAGTACATCGAGGAGCAGCTCGCCAACATCCTGCCGCACGAGCAGCACCGCTACAGCAGCCTCTAAGCGCTGTCGACGCATGCTGATACTGTCCCGAGCCAGCACCTCTGCTGCCCAGTATGCCTATAAGCTAGCTGCATCCGATGTCGCGTTTGAAAGTGTGTCACCAGCCAGCTCAGTTAACCACAAATTCAACTTATCTATGGTACCCCATGTGCTGTCAGTGTCCTCAGCTCACTCAGGTTTGACAACTGAAATCGCTACAGTAAGGTTAGGAAAACCTACCGGGGGTTTCCATTCATGTTCAGTAAACGAGCCCCAATAATATCCGGTAGTGTGATGAGCCCTTACTTGAGAACTTGGAGACCGCTTGGCTTGGTGGGGCACTTGGCAGATTCTGGAAGACACGCATGCTCTTTACCAGCAAACTCGTTTTCTTCGTCATGTCAGAAGCGCTTGTGTTGCGGTTGACGTTCTTCGTGGCAAAAAAAAAAAAACTGAGCTGCTTGACCAAGACCAAATCGGTCAACTGGGGTTTCAACTTCTCGAGAACTGGAAGCTTGATAAATATTTCTTCATCTTCCTCACCATGAGTAACGTTCGAACGGCTTTCTCAGAAGGACCACCGCGGGTCATGACGCCTCTCTGGTGGAGCGGCTGGGCCGATTCAAAATCACTCGCCCACACTCCAGTGTAATTTTCCGTTTGGGCGTGGTGGTGACATGTACTAACACATGTAGAGGGAAGAAGGGGGAAGGCATTCCGATCTCACAGGACTGACGACTAGAAGGATCTCTGCACTTAGCAGCACGAGTTGGATTCCTACCGCTTACCTACGGGAAATATACAGTATTTTTCCCCTATCGTACTGTAGTTGCGATGGTGCCTACGCAATTTTCGACGATTGTGGGATATTGCGGGTTGAAGTTCCGTGAACCGGGGTGCTTTTTCTAAGCCATTGTATAAAAACTCTCTCCGGATGTGGACGTTCGTGCAATTACTGGTATCCAATACCAGTAGTATCGCACATAAGCTCAGAGTTTACGGAAAAACACATTTGACCATGATACTTGCTTTGTATTACGGATGTATGTGTCATCATCGGCAAGTGTTGTTGCTCTTTCCGAACCCTATTACTGTACGAGCTAACGTACCGTTATCCCCCCCCCCCCCCCCGAGTTTTCCCTATGCGTTTACGGATTTCTGTTCCGTCATCACCTCGTTGTGCTGTTGGTGAAAATGTCATTTAATGAGGACATGAAACTACCGGTGGTGTCGGTTAACAAAAAGAACAGCCTGCAAACCACTTGTCTATTATAATATAGCCAAAGGCCCAGGCAGCAGCTACAGCTATTCGTCTAGCACGTCTAACTGAATCAAATTCTTAGTCACGTCAGATTTCTGTGTTGTTAGCTCGTCGTGACAAATCAAGCAATTCATAATTCTGTATCATAGAAATTCGGAGAAAACATCAGGCACAACCTCCGGATCGGAGCTTCCGTTCCAGAGGCGCGTGGTTAGACCTCACAGTACCAGTATTAACTGTTTGCCGTCCATCTATCTGCGATTCCCTAATCCGACAATTACAGATCTTGCTTTCGGATCGATGGCGCTATGATAAGTGAAATGAACACAGCTTTCCGACGTACAGTCTTATAAAGACCATAGTGGGCACAGGCCTGGTTACCGCGATCTTGTTGCGCTAATGTACAGCCGTCAACCACATCTACATGTATACTATACGTACTGCACAGCCAGGATTGCCTATCCGATGAGCTTTCCCTGAAGGAGCATGCACTGAGGGTGTACTGTAACGGCTCTCTCTCACTCGGAGCCCTGGCACCACAGGTAAGCACTATTCAGCTCGCCATTCACGAATTTCCGTTGTAGCTCAACTTTCACTCCTGCACTTTAAAAGATGCGCTTCTCAGTTGTCATCTCTCTGGTGGTTGGCGCCTTCGTTGCGACTAGCGTCAGCGCTGCCCCTGAGCCTGCTCGGCAGCTCCGTTCGATGGGGGGGGGGCCTGTCGATGCTCTTAAGAAGGCGGTCGAAGAGTTGAACGAGAACGCTGCTCTCAGAAATATCGCCAAGAGCTGGCTGGTCTCAAGAAGGCGGTGCAGTTGAGCGACGACCAGGTCGCGGCGCTGGCCAAGGTGTTTGAGAAGGAGAAGCTCGGGGCCAAGATCACGACCACGGTCGCCGGAGGGCTGAAGAACCAGGGCGATGACGTGGCCAAGGCGGTGTCCGAGGTTGCCAAGAAGGACGAAGGCGTGGCCAAGGTGATCACCGAGGGAGCCAAGAACGAGGACGAAGTTGTGAAACTCACCAAGGTGCTTTCCGGTGGCGAGAAGACCGACGAAAACACTGTCAAAATGGCGAGTTGTCGAGTCCACAATCCATGTACGCACCACGGCGTAGCAACAGTAATCTGGCGCTGCTTAGTTTGAATAGATCATGGTTGGTGTAAGGAAGAAGACCTTCGCGTGCAAGTCAGCTTCCGACAAGTGAAAAGAGCTTCAACTTTTTTAGTTCAAGATACTTCAGTAAATGGTTAATTAAAAATTGCCTAACTCCACAAGCATGTAAGCTAGATTCACAACACACTAATAAACAGTTGGCAAACACTAGTGTTAGCTATACATTTAGTGTTTGTGCGAACACTATGCTAAGTACACCAGTACAGGAGAAACTAATTTTACCAAAATGCAAGTCCGGGTCTTAATTCATTACTACTTCAAGTAAAAAAAATGAACTAGCCCTACAAGATACTTACTTCGAAAGTGGGGAGTAGAGAGGATCTTTCCACTGGGAAATAGAAGTACCTCTTTGAGCCGCGTGGCGATTACGCGGCCGAGTTGGACTTCAGCAGATCGTTGGCCGTGTAGATGACGGCACCACCAGCCGTGATACCAAGGGCCGCGTAGATGGCTTCCTCAGCAGCGACCGCTTCTTCGGCTCCGCCTTCTTGAGCTCCTCCGCCAGCATCTTTGAAAGCTCCTGCATCATGTCATCGGTAACGTCGTCCGCTTTCGCCGCCGTCGAGAGCGCCGCGGTGTTACTTAATTGTGAGTACACTTCACTGACTTCTGAGTAATTCCACATAATTTGACTTAGGAAAGATGCCACGTCCGGCATCGCCACCTGGACCAGACCGGAGGAGGATGCAATGTGAATGCATCTGGGGAAGTAACGCATCGATCCACTTATGTCGGACGTGAATAAGCTAATACAGAATTCAAGTGGTATCTAGCAGAAAATAAAATATAAGTTGCTCTAAAGGGTTTGTAGCACGTTATTCGTGTTCGCGAATGGCATCCCAACAAGCAACGTCTTTAGCGTTTAGTCAATAGTTTCAAGTTGACGCAGCGCACCAGTTTATATGAAGTTTGCGTACTCGGAAGTCCGAGCACATTACTCATTACTCGAAAGTCCGCGAAATGTACTCAAAAGTAAGGATGATCCCTCGATAACGGGTAACCATTAATTTGATCTGCTATTGATAGAGCAGCAAACAACAAACGCGTTTGCAAGCAGCACTAACTGCAAGTAAGTGTGTTGTGAAAATCAAAACCATGTTTGCGGAGTACACTAGACTTAGCATAATCGCAGTTTTGGCAAAGAAGGTCTAAAATTGGACGTTTCAATAGAGTTCGAAATCACCCGCACAATAATAAGCGTTTGAGCAATTAGGATGAACAGTGCAGTACTTGTTGACTTGCTAACTAATTACATACATATTTTTTTAGTAGTATTTGCTACCCAGTACGTCCATCGTCGGTAGCAGGCGACAACGTCGTTCGGATGCTGGCATACGCGATTAACGGATCGGTGCGGACCCCCTCAGAGTCTGAGGGCGAAAAGCTTCGCTTGAGTCGTCATGTCGCTGGCTTCGGTTCGACATTCGTGACTCTACTTCCCTATTCGGCCCAAGATCTGCAACAAATGAATACCCGAAACAGCAGATCAACTACATATAACAACTTCGACCATCCGAGCCTTAACCGATTGGGAACTCAAGGTGACCGGCCGTAAGTTTGTAGAGAAGCCAAGTTGAGTTTTGGTCAAACCGAAAAGAAAGGCTGGATTGTGTTAACCCCTGACCATGTTTTTTACTGGGTGGGGCAGCAGTACTTGTGATTTGTCCTGGAGGTCCTCAAGCTAATGTTAGTGACGATTGCTCAACACTATACACCACTCCGAGCGTTGGCTTTGTAGAATCTGCGGTATGCCACTATAACGTTAACGTTCCTAGGGGCAAACTCTTCCATCTGTCTGGAAATGGTACCCGGGTGGACTCCTTTAGACACCCACTTCTGGAACTGCAGCTCCTGCAGCGTCTTCGCTGCGGAGATCGACGAAGTACTGAGTGCTTCGGCGAGCCCCAATCTACCAAAGCCAAACGTTTTCTCCAATATCGTGATCACATCAGGGTTTTTCTTGTTGACTTTGTGCAGTTTGAAACGTAAGAAGCCCACGTGCCCAAGTCGGAATCGCGGAAAATATCGTAGGGGCGTAGGCCGTTCAGGTGTTCGTCAAGCTTTAGCATTTTGAAGATGTCATCGCCACTTTTGCCTTCGTTCCTCCAGATCTCCTCCCTCAAGCGCGCTAACGCGGTATTCGTACTTGCCACATCATGCTCTAGTAGTGCCACCTTCCTAATGTCGTCAGGCACTCCCCCTTCTTTCCTGCTGATCTCCTTGATACGAGCTCTCATTCTGTTCGCACTTTCCTTCGCCGTACTCATCATGTCTTGGATACCGCCGTCGCCATAGCGTGTTTTCAGCGTCACGTACATCATCTTGTCAGGGTTTGTCGTGTCCAGCCTCGCCAGGTAAGACCGCCAAGCAATAAACTCCGGGTTGGCGAACACGTTGCCCTGTTGTTCGTCTAGTTTCAGGAGCTTGAAAACGTAGACAGCTGAGTATTTTTCCAGCTGCCAGCTCTGCAGTAGCATGTCGTCCAATTTCCCCGCAAGCTTGAAAGTATCTCGCACTCGCGTCGCTGGAATCAGAATCTGTACCAAACCATCGTCTCCGTAGCGTGTCCTCAGCTTCGAGAAGAGGATTTTGTACGGGTTTTCCTTCTCTCGGAAGGCGTACTCCAGCCAAGTCTGCAACGCCGGTTTCTCCAGAATCGGGCCTTGGGCTTCATCCAGTTTGAGCAACTTGAAAACATCGTCGGCGGAGTGTTTTTCTGCTGACCATGTAGATTTCTCTTGGCGCGCCAGAATACCAGCAATTCGTTTCGTCTGGCCTGTTCCTTCTTTCTCTGCCAACGCAATCATGTTGGCCGCAGCGTCATCCCCGTAGCGAGCTGTTAGCGTTGACAGCATCGCTGCTGCGCTCGATTCGGTCCTCCAGAGTACTTTTTCGACACTTTGTCGCTCCACTTCACGAACCGCGGGTGCTGCATCAAGTCCCCCCGTATCTTGTGAAGCTTGTACTTCGTGAACAGTTTATCCGCATCAGTCGGTTTGTGTGAAGCGAGCCCGTTGGTGGGTTGTCTATTGGCTCGGGTGAGCGCGTTCTTGATGAGCTCAAGTGCTCCTCTGTCTTCAGTGCTTTCGGCATACTCAGCTACCGTCAATTGACCAGACCTCAGGCTCGGCTTTCCTTGGTCTAGTTCATCAGACTTACCAAGTCGGTGCTGCATAGTGTCGGAGACGGCGTCCGAAGTCGAAGCCGCGCACATGAGAAGGGTGACAGTGAAGAGCAGCGCTGCACAGTATGGATACATCCGAGGCATGGTGCTGGTCGTGGTGGTCACCCAGGAAACGGAACGACTGAAACCTCCGAAGCAAAAGTCAAAATGACGAAGCCAGAAGCGCTGTCAACAAGAGATCGTTCCTCAATATCGCAGGGTTCGACACCCGGATAGAGAGCACTGGCTCGGATTTCGGCACAGATACTTCTACTACCTAACAACCCTCTCGCTGTGCTAGCGTAAACCAGAGAATAGGTAGTCTGGCTTTCTCTGATAACCAATCCTGTCGTTCAAAGCGCAAGTTGATAAGGTGAAGGGAGGTTTACAGTGTTACTGATTCCTTCCTGAGATCGAACTCCAATAGCCAGTCAAAGCGCAAGTTCTCTCATAGCGCGCACGCGTTTCTTTTACCGCTGGTCAGGCGTCATATGTACAGTATGCGAATCGTCAGGCGACCGAGTTTTCAAAGTTTGGCCACGGAGACTTTCCCCAAGCACGCCGTCAAGATTCAGTCGCCAAGGCCAGCATAAAGTAGCCATAATCTTGTGCGTTCTATTACAGGTTTACGCAGAATCGCGGTGATGCGGATAACGTTTCCTTTAATGGCTCCGTACGTAGCATGCTAGTCTCAAATTGTGCATATCATATACGGGATTGCAGGTTTTCTCAACGTGACTTCTCTCATATATTTACTAAATATATTTACTAAATATATGAGAGAATACTGCTCACCTCATCTGCAGTAGATGGTACGTACGAGAGACTAGTCTTCCAATCTCGAAGCCAATCATATCATAACGCAAAGTAAGACTACAAGTGCAAATACAGGGATGCTTCATAACCAGGGATGTTAAGAGTTCTTTTATTGAGTTTTCTTTTATGTTCTTTTATATTAAATTTTATATTAAAAGAAGAAGTTGCGCCACAGCCATTTTTTTCTTTTATTCTGGGGTTACAAAAATTACTCTTTTTAAGGCTTCCAAGGTGTAGCTAGCTTCACCACCGCATCATAAGACTGCCTCGAAAAGCAAACGCAAAGTCCTTACGTTTAACAGGTCTTTCGAGCACACTTCGTCGTGTACCACCACCATATGGTAGATGTAGACTGTTCTTGGTCCATAATAAAAGAAAATAAAGAAGAATTCTTCTTTTAATGCCCAAGAAAAAAGAAGATTTCACTTCAAAAAAATCGTTCTTTTAGCATCCCTGTTCATAACACCTCATGTACTTACTTCAACGACCATCGTTAAATAATTACAGTAAAACTAGTACTTGAAGTAAATCGCTGTCGCTTAAAAATCAGGAGGACTTTTTGTCTACTGTACTATATGAAAAACAAAGACGAATAACATTTTTTTTACGAGTATCGGTAGTGTTGAAGTAGCGAAAGTGCCTGGATTTGTGTTTTCCGAGGAGCTAGGCTGCGATAGCAGCTTTAGCAGGCCTCCGTAAGCCCCTCAGATATGCGTCGATGCTGAGGTCTCATTATACCATTAAATGGTATGCTACAATTTTTAAAGCAGTCGGCTACCGAATTTCGGCAACATTTACCTTACCGTCCTCACGAGGGAAATGGGCAAGTGCGAGCTTAGATCACCTCTAGCAACACATAATTAGCTCCGTGAGGCCGTCAGCAATTTCTTCTGGGTATTGAAAGAAGACCCCATGACCACCTTCCTCGAAGAAAAGTGTCTTCACGTGGTCTCCCTTCAAATGCTGCTGCAGCGTTTGCATTTCTCGCGGAGGAATGAGGATGTCCAAGGCGCCCCCGACCAACAGAATCGGGAAGCCAGCGTCGTTGATAGCCGAAAGCCGCTCATCGGAGACCCAATGCGTGCGGATTGCCAGGACTTGGTTGATCATGCCGAGATATGACAGCTTCTCCCGTACCTTCGCACGATCCTCCAGGTACTGGTACATCACTTCACACCTCGTTGTGTCGCCAATGGACATCGGTTGGTCCAGGGATACGTCGCTGCAGAGCAGCTTCAGCTGCGCCTTGGCGATGGCCCCCGGTTCTGTAGCATCGATATTCTCCTTCATGGGCTCCTTGGAGCGAGGGTCCTCCACATATTTGCCTCGAGTTGTTACCATAAGCATGAGCGACTTCACTCGCTTGGGAGCTGCGAGAGCGAGCTCCAGCGAGATCATTCCACCCATACTGACCCCAACAACATGCGCGGACTCCCAATTGAGGTGGTCCATCAATGCCAATGCATCTTGTGGTAGTATAACGCCACCAAGGTACGTCCGAGCCGCCCACTCCGCGGTTATTGAAGCTCACGAGCTTCACGTTGCGCTTGCCGTCGACCGCGTCGTTCCACTTGTGCAGCAGCATGTCGATCAGTGGGGCCCACGCCTCGCTAACACACATGAAGCCCATGATGAGAATCACGCGCTCTTCAGGCGCATCTTTGAGCTTCACCTCGTTCTCGTGAAGTGAGTACTGGACCGTGATTCCCGTTTAGAGAGCAGCTTTCTTCTTGTTATCGAGTCCGAAATGCTTCGAGGTGGCGTAGAGGGCGTCGATGTGACGAAGCGTAGTGACACCTTTAGCAGCAATTAGCGGAGACAGTGATGTTTCTTGAGCAGACTCCATGGCTCTCGTCCCTTGAGTCGACCTCCTTGCTTGGTGATGAATAGCGAGTGAATTTGTAGCGAGGACGCTGCTGGAAGGCATGCGATGGAGGGAATGCGATGTGCATGGATGTCGTGCCATTCTAAAAGTAGTATACTGAAGCAAACAACAAATTCAACGACGGTGTTATACTTAGCACGATCGACATCGCTTATGCGTACTCCTCGAGTTGATTTTCTGGGATATTGTGTCGCCAAGCCCACTCAACACTTTTAACAGCTCAGAATTAGCTTCGTGAGGTTGTCTGCGATTTCTTCCGGGTACTGAATGAAGATGCCGTGGCCGCCTTGCTCGAAGAAAAGTGTCTGCACGTGGTCTCCCTTCAGGTGTTGACGCAGTGTCTGCATTTCACGAGGAGGAATGAGGATGTCCATGGCGCCTCCAACCAGGAGAATCGGGAAGCCAGCGTCGTTGATAGCAGCAAGGCGTTCATCCGAGATCCAATGCGTGCGGATAGCCAAGACCTGGTTCACCATTCCTCGAACAAGAGGCTTCACGCGGGCCTTGGCGTGGAATTCGAGGTAGTCGTGCATCACGTGGCGTCTGGTCTTGTCGCCGAAAGCCATCGGCTGGTCCAGATACACGTCACTGTAAAGCAGCTTCAGCTGAGCCTTGGCGACAGCATCAGGCTCCGTAGCATCCATGCTCTCCTTCATGGGTCCCTTGGAGCGAGGGTCCTCCACGTACTTGCCTCTCGTCGTCACCATGAGTGTGAGCGACTTGACACGCCTGGGAGCTGTAGACACCAGCTCCAGCGAGATCATTCCACCCATACTGACCCCAACAACATGGGCAGACTCCCAGCCGAGGTGATCCATCAGAGCTAACGCGTCTTGAGCCATTCCGCTGGTGGTGTACCGCCACCAAGGCACGTCCGAGCCGCCCACTCCACGGTTGTCAAAGCTCACGAGCTTCACGTTGCGCTTGCCCTCTACGGTATCGTTCCACTTGTGCAGCAGCATGTCGATCAGCGACGTCCAGGCCTCCTTGATGGTCATGAAGCCCGTGATGAGGATCACTCGCTCGTCCGGAGCACCGTCAGCTTTGATCTCGTTCTCGTGGGTGACGTACTCGACGGTAATGCCCGTCGACAATGCCGCCTCTTCTTGGCATCCGGGGCGAAGTGCTTGGGGTTGGCGTAGAGAGCGTCGACGTGACGCTGCGTGGTGACACCTGTAGCCGACACCAATGGGGAGTGGAGTTTCTTCGACAGACGCCATGGGTTTGTTCCTTGATTCGACTTGCTTGGAAGGCGGGAGAATGGAGAATGAGTGGGGCCATACACGTAGGGGAAGGCATAGGATCACTCCATCGTGATGTGCAGTGGATGTTTTCATCAACAATGTCCGGTGAGACCGCGGCGGACCTTGAAGACGTGGACGACGAAGCAGTTCGGGGGGTGACATTTGAGTTACGCTTGCTATACGGTATGGTAGTTGCATTACGGGCTGGTAACCTTGGCCAGCCACTTGGACAGGATGGAGTTGACGGCCTCGGGCTGTTCGAAGAGGACCCAGTGGCCGGCGTCCTCGACCAGCTCCATCTCCAGGTTCGGGATCACTTGGGGCATGGTCTTGGCCATCTCCGGCTTGAGCACGGGGTCGTCCGCTGCTCCGATGAAGAGTGCCGGGTGCTCGATCGTGCCCGGGAGGTCCTTCTCCGTCTCAAAGTCGATCTTCTTGGTCGCGTAGACCCAGTTGGCGCTAGTGAATTTGCTCTGCGAGTACTGGTCCACGTAGACCTGCAGCTCGTCCTCCGACAGCATGGACGAGCGCTCCCTGAACATCAAATGGTCCACGTCCTTGTCGATGACCTGCAGGAACTCGTGCAGCGGCAGCGCCTCCTCCTTGGGGCCATACTCGGACTTGCGCCGGAAGATGGCGGTCGCTAGACGGCGCGGAGACGCGTCCAACGCCTTGCCCGAGTTCTTGGCGTCCGCGAGGAAGAGCTGGTACTTGAACTGGGGCACGAACTTGCACATGTCCTCGAGCGACACGTACTGCTTGTGCGGAGGCACGAAGGGTGTGCACACGCCACACACAGCCAGCACGCGCTCGGGATGGTACAGACTGAACCTCCAGGCGTTCAGACCACCCCAGTCATGGCCCGCGATCACAGCCTTCTCGATCTTGAGCGCGTCTGAAGCAATAAACCGTTAGAATGGGTCTACACACATGGTAAAGGAAGTTCTGCGCAGCGTACCGAGCAAGGCAACGATATCATTCGAGATGTTCTTGGTGCCGTAGGCCTCCAGCTCCTGCGGCGTCGAGCTCTGGCCGAAGCCGCGCACATCAGGGACAATCAAGCGGTACGTCGGTGACAGCGCTTGGATTTGGTACTGCAGCAAGCAAACAATAAGAGCATAGCGTTGGTCATCTAATACACGGATCTAGCAAAGGCTGCAGGCGCGCAACTTACCCGCCATCCGAACCAGAGGTCGGGCCAGCCGTGCAGCATGACGACCGGCGGGCCATCGCGTGGACCGACGTCCACGTAATGAACCTTGATGCCTTCGGGCGTGGTGATGGAGTGGTGCGGCCACTGCTTCCACACGGACGAGTCCATGTGCGTATGCGCTGCCGCCATCTTGACTTGAGCTTGCAGGGGACTTGGAAAGTTGTTGAATGAGCTCGTCGAAGCTGATCAATTTTGACTCGGGCGCTTGTGGCGCCGAGACTGGGAAAATTACATGAGATTGTGATCATCGGGATGTCGGGCGACAGCTGGATAGACAAGGCGGCGGAGCATTTCACAGGTCAGCTAATCAACAGCACGGACATGGCAACACCGTCAAGCTAATAATCAGTTCGAAGAATGTTCACCGTGAGCTTCGAACTTCTCACGACGGGATTGATTCG
This sequence comes from Phytophthora pistaciae, assembly GCA_024679115.1. Taxonomy (NCBI): domain Eukaryota; phylum Oomycota; class Peronosporomycetes; order Peronosporales; family Peronosporaceae; genus Phytophthora; species Phytophthora pistaciae. The sequence goes on along the minus strand of JAIKVE010000692.1, from coordinate 5,179 downwards.
CTGACACGTTGGGGCACTCGCGACACGGAATGCAATCGATTGACCAGTCCATTTTGCTCTTCCAAACAGTGATGAAAGACGCCTTACAGCTTCGCGCTGGGGTTGCTACGCTGGATACCGGTACCGCCAGCAATCTTGGCCAGCCACTCGGACAGGATTGCGTTCACCTCGTCCTTCTGCTCCCAGAGCACCCAGTGGCCTGCATCCTGGATCATTCTCGTCTCCAGGTTCGGCACCACCTTGGCCATTCCTCGAGCCATTTCGGGCTTGAGCACCGCGTCCTTCGCCGCGCCAATGAACAGCGCGCGGTGCTTGATCACTCGGGGCAGCTGCAGCTCGTTCTCGAAGTCGATCTTGCCCGTGGCGTAGGTATGGCACGTACTCGCGAACTTGCTGGTCGAGTACTGCTGGATGTAGTACTCCAGCTCGGCCTCGGAGAGCAGCGTCGAGCGTTGGGTAAACACCGGGTGGTCCACGTCCGAGTCGACGGCCATGAGCGTCTTCCGCAGGGACAGTCGAGTCTCCCGAGGCCCCATTTCCGACGGCTTGCGGAACATGGCGGTGAACAGCCGGCGAGGCGAGGCGTCCAGGACTTTTCCGGAGACGGCGGTGTTGGCCAGGAACTGCTGGTACTTGAACTGAGGCACCTTCTCCACCACCTCCTCCAGCGAAAGGTACGTCTTCCTCGGTGGGTCGTACGGCGTGCACACTGCGCAAAGTGCGATGACCCTCTCGGGGTGATAGAGGCCGAACCTCCAGATGTGGCGGCCGCCCCAGTCGTGGCCGATGAACACGGCCTTGTCGATCTTCAGCGCGTCTGCAATGGTGGAATGATGCACAGAAGTCGGTCAACTCCTTCGTTGTAACGAAGCCAAAATGTCAAGCACAATTCTTACTCAGCAGCGCTACCAGGTCGTCGCAGATGTTCTTGGCTCCGTAGGCTTCGGTACTGGGCGGCGTCGAGCTTTGACCGAAGCCGCGGACATCTGCATGATGCAAGTCAGTAAATATAATAAGCTTCACTCATATTATAGCTGCCGCACCTGGCACGATGACTCGGTAGTTGGGGCTCAGAGCTTGGATCTGGTGCTGCGTTGCAAGAATATAGGTTTTCAGATTTGAGCTCAAATTTTAACTGGAAGGACGACGTACCCGCCAGCCGAACCAGAGGTCGGGCCACCCGTGCACCATCACGACGGGGAGTCCGTCCTTAGGCCCCACGTCCACGTAGTGCACGCGGAGGCCCTCGGGCGTCTCCACGAAGGCGTGCGGCCAGCGCTCCCACACACTCGGCTCCATGGTGGTCAAAAGTGGATGAGCTTCTAGATCGATTCGTCAACTTGATTTTGTGTGCGCCACACTAAACCCACTAAAAGGACCAAGACAGTCTCTAGGTAAACTCCTACAGCTTCCTACAAACTACTTCACACTGGCGTGGGTACTGCTCGATGCTCTCAATTTGCTCATGTAGGTGTACGCGTACATGTATTCCTCAGTCAATTCCTGCAGGACGAGGGGCGACTTCACATGTCCTGCATACACATGCTTCAACAAGCATGTTTCAACGTCCCCGTTGCCATCGTTGTTGACGAAACGAGTCATTTCAAAATGACGCGTGCAAATCGCGGTGTGAGATCCTTCGCGCAACTCAAGCCTTGGCATTCCAGGAACAGAAAAGAAAGAGAAATATGGCGCTCGAAGGAGAAGAAGCGCCGCTGTCCCCATTGGTGTCGGCTGCAGGCGTCACCACGCTACATCACGTCGACGCTTTCTACGCCAACTACAAGCACTTCGCCCCGGATGCCAAGAAGAAGGCGGCACTCTCGACGGGCATCACGGTCGAGTACGCGATCCACGAGAATGAGGTGAAGGTCGACGATGCACCGGAAGAGCGAGTGGTCCTTATCATGGGCTTCATGACCATCAAGGAGGCCTGGACGCCGCTGATCGACATGCTGCTGCACAAGTGGAACGACGCTGTCGACGGCAAGCGCAACGTGAAGCTCGTCAGCTTCGATAACCGCGGAGTGGGCGGCTCGGACGTGCCCTGGTGGCGCTACACCACGAGTGGAATGGCTCAAGACGCGTTGGCATTGATGGACCACCTCAATTGGGAGTCGGCCCATGTTGTAGGTATCAGTATGGGTGGAATGATCTCGATGGAGCTCGCTCTCGCAGCTCCGAAGCGTGTGAAGTCCCTCACACTCGTGGTAACAACTCGCGGCAAGTTCGTGGAGGATCCTCGCTCCAAGGGCCCATTGAAGGAGAGCATGGATGCTACGGAGCCAGAGGCCGTCGCCAAGGCTCAGCTGAAGTTGCTCTACAGTGACGTGTACTTGGACCAACCGATGTCTTTTGGGGACGAGACGAGGCGTCAAGTGGTGCTCGAGTATCTGGAGAAACGAGCCAAGGTACGGGTCAAACCGGGTCTGCTCGGCATGATCAACCAATTTCTGGCAGTCCGTACACACTGGGTTTCGGATGAACGTCTTGCAGCTATCAACGACGCTCGGTTCCCGATTCTTCTGGTTGGAGGCGCGATGGACATTCTCATTCCTCCTCGTGAAATGCAGACATTGCGTGAACACCTGAAGGGGAACCACGTGGAGACGCTTTTCTTTGAGCAAGGCGGCCACGGCATTATTCTTCAGTATCCGGAAGAAATCGCAGACGGTCTTACGAGGATGTTGCTGCGTTGCTAAAAGCTCAGTTGACCTAACATCAATATGAGAGCAATGCAAATTTGTTATGTGAATGTCAGCGACAGCTTTCTTCGCGGAATGGCAGTCACATTGGTCGACGAATGTTGGTGTCTTAGCTAGCCATCGGCGTCACGCATGGCATTCATATTAGCAACATAGTGGAGATGACATCGACCTTCTCAACCATGACATCATTGGGTCCCTCAACTGCTTTTCGGGGGTCTACTCACGTGCTCATTTCCGGAATCGCGGCGATCTACACACGCACCAAACATACTCACCCAGCAATGTGTGCCAAGCGCATTACGGCCACGACCAACACGATGGATCGATCTGGGTTTCGTCTGCAGCGCCACTTAGAAGTCGTCTACACGGCTCCGTATCACTTCAACAGCAGCCACACTCGGCGTGTCAGGATCCACACGGAAATAATACTCGAATTCGCTCTGCACCAGCATCCGCTCGTGTGGAACCAGCCGCCTGAAGATCAAATGTCGGGAGAAGATGAAGTTCGAGTAGTGCTGGTGACAGGGTTCCTCAACACGAAAGAGACCTGGACGCCGACATTAGAGACGATGCTGCGCCAATGGAGCGGACTGGAGACCGACAAGCGCCTGAGGATCCTGACATTTGACAACCGAGGTGTCGGTGGCTCTACCTCACCCATAGGCCCCTACACCACCCGTAACATGGCTGAAGACGCTCTCGCTCTGCTGGATCACGTCGGCTGGGAGCAGGTTCATGTTGTCGGATACAGCATGGGCGGAATGATCTCGCTCGAGCTGGCCCACATGGCTCCAGATCGAGTAAAGTCGCTGTCGCTGTTGTGCACGACTCGAGGACGGTACATCCCGGCTTGCAACGGGGTGCTCCCAATGACCAGGACACTCAACCGCAGCGACGTTGACCTGGAAACTCACAACCTTCTTGCGGTGCTGTATCCGCCCAAGTTCCTTTCACAGGAGATGGAGGACGAGTCGCGCAGCATCTACGAGGCGATGTTCGAGTGTCACAAGTACCTCGTGGAGAACCGAGAAACTCCGCGAGTTTTTGGTTTTGTTGGTCAGGGGTCAGCCGTGCTCTCTCACTTCGTGTCGGACGAGCGTCTACGCGAATCCGCGATCACCACTTCCCGATCCTCGTGCTTGGTGGGTCGAAAGACCTGGTCATTCCAGCTCGAGAGACGCAAACGCTCTACAACTTGCTGGCCAGTGACCATTCCAGGATGGTTGAGTACGAGGGTGCAGGTCACGGAGCTTTCATCCAGTATCTCGATGAGGTTGCTGACGATGTCATCAAGACGATTCAAGCTGCCGAATCTGCCCACGACTAGGAGTTGAGTAGGAATTGAGCCTAGCGCCGAATAACAAGTCACAGTACTGTACCTTGCCGTCTTGCTCGCTCTCACAGCAAGCCGATGGTGACCAATATGGCCTCTTGCGATCTCCATCGACAAGCGTCTCGTTTGCTAGGTCCATGCCTAACACATGGCGCTCCTGCCAGGGACCGCCAACTGATCTTGCACTTCGCCACTTCGTCACTGCGCCACGCACGCGCGCGCGCGGCAGCCAGCCTGCCTGCCTGCCTTCCACCACCAGGGCCCTCGCAATGGGAGAGCACTAAGAAATTGTCCGCGGCACACATACACCATGAAGGTTCCGATGGAAATCCCGCTCATTGGGTCCCCCGGACTCACCTCGGGTCGACACATGGAGGCGCTGCTCTCGACGCCCAAACACTTCACGGAGGAGCACGTGCACACGGCTAACGTGGCGACAGGCATCAAGATGGAGTACATGCTAGAGACCAACGCGGATGCGAAGACCCCAGCGTGCCGGAACTTACCCGAAGAGCGGTTGGTGCTAATCATGGGCTTCCTGCAGTTGAAGGAGCTCTGGGGCCCCGTGATCGACATGCTCATGAAGAAATGGGACGCCAAGAAGCAGGGTAGGAACTTGACCGTCTTGACCTTCGACAACCGCGGGGTGGGCGGCACCGACGCGCCGCTGGGGAGATACACGACCAGCCAAATGGCGGAGGACGCGCTGAGTCTGCTGGACCACCTCGGATGGAAGTCAGCACACGTCGTCGGCATCAGGTGAGTTGCGCGTGTAAACATTGCATCGAGCTAAGCCATATCATATCTGACGCTGGTGTTTACACATCCCCTGTAGCATGGGTGGCATGATCTCCATCGAGCTCGCATGCATGGCCCCGGAGCGCGTGGAGTCGCTGTCGCTGTTAGTGAGCACCCGGGGCAGATACATCCCCGATATCCGATCGATGGTCCCGTTGCTAGGCGCCATCTTCTCGCCCACGCACACGGGAGTCGTCAGGAACACCGTGTCGCTCAACTACCCGCCGGACTTCCTCGACCGACTGGTCGGCGACCACCAGGACGTGCGCAGCGTGCTCGAGCGGCACTACTCGACGCTGCCGAACCGCCACAAGCCGGCGGGCTACAAGGCGCTGCTGTG
>JAIKVE010000691.1:0-16920 GCA_024679115.1 Phytophthora pistaciae | reverse complement strand
TCAAAATTATCCAGGAGGAGGACAGCGGGTCCATCGACTTCATGTTTTAACACATTACTCACATAGAATCTCCATCCTACCGCGTCCATCCAGGCATGCTCCTGAACAGTGTAGTAGTGGCCGGGTGGATAGTGTGGCAGCTCGTCGCTGTCGATATCACCGCCGAGCTTGCCTCGGATGATGAAGAGAATTGGCAGCTTATGACCTAAAATTTATAATAAAAAACGTGTTAGCAAAAAGATACAACGTTTCAAAAACAATTAAGATAAAAAAAACGTACCATCACCGCGAACAGTAAGAACTGCTGTCATTCGACCCGTGTGCTTCGTCATCTTGGTAATTCGGGCAGGGTCCTTGCGTCCTTTGACAGCCCAAAAACGTGTCGCCGGCATATCAAAGTTGATAGCCGTTTCATCCACGTTAAAAACTGTCGTAGGGCACCATGCCGAGTACTTGTTCCAAAGTTCAATGGAGAACTCAGCACGTTTCTGAAGCAGCTCTACCGTCGGAAGTTTGGCTTCTTGAGGCTTTTGAGACGTGAAGTCGTAACTAAATAAAAACAAACATCAAATGAAAGAATAATTAATCGATTAAATTTAAACTTCAAACCCTGAAAAAGAATTTACCGTTTGCAAATGCGTTGACACATTTTTTCTAGCGACTGCTCAGGGATTTTGTGGCTGTCCATGTAGCTGGCACACCACTCAGGCTCTAGTAGCCACATATAGTCGATCATTGCATGCGTCGATAAGGCCTAAAAACACACGCCGCAACAGTCAGTATTAACTCGTAAAGACACGTACTAGAATGATAAACTCACCTTTTCTTCTCTGCGCGTGTCCTTCATAAATGTTACAAGGGCTGGGACGCTAGGAAATATTTCCTTGCGCCCCTGCCCCTTCAATGTTGGCGAACGCGAGTTGCCCCGGAAAGCAAGAAGCCTGTCGGCTTGCTTCCACCACCCGAACACAGTTCCGCGGGGTCGCCCGAGCTGGCGCGCAGCCTCGTCGACGCCGACTTGAATGGCGAGCTGCGCGCCTTCGCGCTTTTCCTTGATAGTATAGCGCCGTTGTTTTGGCGCCATTTCGAGAAATGAATCTAGACTTTAGAGGGTGAGGTGGCGCGTTTTACAGTAGCCAACCGATTTTATCTGAGCTATGATTCGCTAAATAAAAACACCGTTCTGTGTTTTGATTTGATGAAACAAAAATTAATGTGAACATCTGTCTGTCTTTTTTCTACTAATGCCGGCTTTTTGAGTCTGCCGGCTTTGTAAGTCGTTGTCTGTACAGTGAAAGTGATGATTTGATTAACTGGTTACTGTACTACTCCGTTTCATATCACTTGTCCCCTTTGTCTGAGGCGTTCCGGGATTGGTCAATATTTATCGGATGACGACGTGATTGGTCTGAAAATAACCAGGAGACCAAGTCCTTTTGAATGGTGCGCGCATCTTCCAGCAACTTCAGCATAGCCATCGTTATATGTTAGCAAAATAGACTATTTAGGACGATTACATGCCTACTTTTTGTGCGAAAAGCACAGTTTCTACAATAGAAGAGGCATCGACAAATCATTTGGCCTTTCTCTAAAATCGTCAATACTAAAATCAAGTCTAATAAGGGGACAAGTGATCTGAAACAAGCGAAAAGTTGAACAGGACAAGTGATCTGGAACGGAGTATTGCTGGCTGTACGCTCTTGAACTGAATGTTGATCTTCCTAGAGGTAATGATTGTTGAGTGATTGTGATGAGATATTGGGTTTGAGAGTGTATCAATTTTCTTCTTCTTCCTTTTTTGTCCTTGGTGGGCCGGCCAAGAGCGTACTTCCTGGGACCTTTACCCAGTGGGCTACCAGCAGCCCGCCTTCGAATTGACTACGTGTAGCCGGTGGCTGAGCGATCCTGTGTGGTCAGGGCGTTGAAATGTGTCGCTTAGTATATTGTACACCCTGGTTGAAAGATCGCAGCTGTCGATTTTGTCCACAGTCCTTTCAAGCTAGACATCGTTGGGCTTGTCAATTCGAGTGTTGGGTGTGCTGACTAAAAGTATTTACTTGCTGTAAGCTGTTACACTTCACCTCACCCTGCCACTTCAGTGCATTCAATAGTTGCCCGATTTGGGCAGACATCGCGCAGTTGCCGTTCCTCGGAGAGGAACTCATGGAGAGCACGGACAAACAGACACACTTACTAATCGTTAACCAGCCGCTCCATCCGAATTCGTGTCAGATAATAGCAGAGGATCAAGTTCGAAACCTTCCCAGCAGCAACTCGCCCACGAGTACATGCATCGAATCGAGGGTTCCTCTTTAGGTATGAAGATGCAATCGAGTCGACGCTTCCATGTTGGATGCTCCAACACGTTCTGGGGCTGTGTTGTTGTTTTTACGCCGTAAATTATGGGGGTGGATACCGTGCAGAGACGTCCTTGTCCGCGCTGTCGTGACCGGGATTGAGAGCCAGCAGGTGGCCACTTTTGCTGTTTGTGAGTGTGGAGAGTGGGCGGTATCAGCACACCACCCTCGCTGTTCGAACGCTCCGCCCTCGCCGCCGCCGACCACGCAAAAGCGAGTGAACAGCCAACTCGCCTCGCTCCACTTGCATGGACAAATACTGTAATACCCGACCAGCTTACCCGACGTGACTGCTCCCCGCGACTAGGCAAAGCTCAGCATAACATCATGCGAAGATCCATGACACACACCAGCGTAGCAGACCAAATCAGACCACAGCTCTTTGGCCTGCCCCAGCGCCAGCGTCTGTCCTCTACGCTGTCAACTTTTTTTGCCGTTAGAGAGATGGGTAAGTTTGTGAGACTCACAACTCAACGCTTTTATTATGACGAACTCTATGCGGACCAGGAACAGAAGGCAGGCGCCTCGATTTGCGCTGTTCGATGGCGTGCCTGCATTGCAACGCGGGACTGCCCCTTTGCTCGCACGGTCGTTGCCCAAGGCACATGGCTGGCCAATGTCCCGTGGCCGCCACTTGGCAAGAAGGCGCGCGAAGCTCACGCGACTACTGGAATCGCATTTCGCTAGGACCGACCGACTATCCAAGGCTTAGTTAGATCAAGGTACAGTACAGTCGCAGCTCAGCGAACATGGTATCATCTTAGTGTGTACAATGACTAAATGGCTGTGTATCTTTCTCGCAGCGAATAGAGGAGATTGTATCCTATCCAGCATGAAGTTCGCGTCCTTCGCAGCGTGGGCGGCGGTGCTCCTGACTGCAGTAGTCCAAGCAGCAGATTCGTCGTCCTCGTCTTCCTCTGCGTCTTCTCCTTCTGCATCTACTACAACAACTACGACTACCTCGTCCAAGAACACTACAAGCACCACGTACCCGACCAAGTCGGGCATCGAGATCTGGGTGGACCCGGACACGCCTAAAGACCGTCAGACGTACGTGAGTTCTCGTGGCCGCAAGTGGGACCTCGTCATGAGCGACGAGTTCAACATGAAGAACCGCAGCTTCCGACCTGGCGACGACCACATGTGGACTTCTCTGGACAAACCCGACGGTGTGAACGGCGCTCTTGAGCTCTACTCGCACAACATGACGGGCACCAAGTGCGACGGTGACGACTGCTACTTCTTCATCGAAATCAAGGACGAAGTGAACACCATCCACGTCTACAACATGTACACGAACCCGCCCGGATACCAGGACGTCGACTTCTTCTACCGCGCCGCGATGATGCAGTCCTGGAACAAATTCTGCTACCAAGGCGGCATGCTCGAGGTGCGCGCGCAGCTCCCCGGTGCAGTAACGAAAGAGTCAGGAAACCCGGACCTCGCGCTCGGTCCTTCAGGTAGGGTCCTGTCGACCAGGTACTACCCGACGTGGCCCGGTATCTGGATGATGGGAAACCTCGGTAGAGCCATTTTCTCCGCGTCGACGAACCGCATGTGGCCGTTCTCCTACAACCGGTGCGAGCCCGACGTGTTCAACCCGGAGAATCAGCGTATCAGTGCCTGCAATGACAACCCGGGCTACGGCATGCACCCGAACCAAGGCCGAGGAGCACCCGAGATCGATATCCTCGAAGGCGGAGGTCTGGCCATCTCGTCGTCGCTTCAGATTGCTCCCGGCATGCCGGACGACTACCGACTCTTCCCTGCCGACCCGGACGGAGCCGATGCGGCCAACCCGTACTGTGTGTACACGTACGACTGTAAGACGCCCGGCGCCAACATGATCGACGTTCCGACCGCTTACTACCAGAAGGAACGCGGCCACAGATCGTGGTATCAGGGACTTCGCTACGCGTCCAACAACTTCTGCGGCCAGAACGCGACGGAGAAGCAAGACTACACCACGGTGGCCGCATCGGTCAAGGCCGGTATCAAGGAGAACACGTGCACGCCGAAGACGTGCCCCGCGTCCAAAGACGCCAACAGCGACTTGAGCTTCATCGACGACACCAAGACTGGCCACTGGGGCATCAACTCGAACGGCACGTGCTTCCCCATCATGAACTCGTACACTGGAGCGTACCTGTGCGACCCGGACAACACGGACTCGCACTGCTTGAGCCCGCGTAACGCCAGCACGCCCAAGACGAACTCGATGAGCGCGTTCAACTATCAGATGGACGCCATTTCGTCTAACTGGCCCATTCACTTGGGCGCGTACACCGACTACCTCGTGTACCAAGTCGAATGGGTCACCGGAGAGAACGGCTACGTGCGCTGGATGCTGGACGGCAGCCCCATCTTCGAGGTCACCACCGACGCGTTCTCCAACGTCCCGCAGAGCTCCAAGAAGGACAACCCGCAGAAGGTCATGCTGGAGGAGCCCATGTACCTCATCTTCAACGTGGCCCTGTCGAGGTCGTGGGGTACGACGCCTCCCAACCCGGGCGCCGAGTGCCGCGGCGACGGCAACGACCCCGTGGCCAACGCCATCTGCGACTCGTTCCCCATGTACATGAAGGTCGACTACATCCGGCTGTACCAGGACCGAGGCGACGACCTCGAGGCCGACAACTACATGACCGTGGGCTGCGATCCGGCCACGCACCCGACCAAGAAGTGGATCGACGCGCACATTGACGAGTACGTGGACGACGACAACCCGTGGAAGGAGGTGTCGGGCAAGGCCTTCTGCACGGCCGACAGCGACTGCACGATCGGCGGCAACGTCGGCACGACGGCGCTCAAGACCGGCAAGTGCGTCAAGAACCGCTGCCAGTGCACCTACTCAACGTCGTGGGGTGGCCCGCGTTGCACCACCGCGTTGGCCGGCTCCACGAGCACCAGCACCAGCAGCCTGGCCAGTCGCGCGTACGGGCCGCCCATGGGTCTGTCCATGGCTCTCGCCGGCATCATCGTGTTCCTGTCGTTCGTGTCGGTGTACATGTCGATGGTGTCGGCCAAGAAGCAGGCCGCGGCCCTGGTCAAGTCGTCCGCGCAGGCCAAGATGGCTTCGAGCATGATGGACGAGGGCCACAACAACTCGACCAACCAGAGACCAAAGGACAACTACAGCCAGAACTTCGTCTAGGTAAATGTAATAAACTGACTGCTGTGTATCTCATGCTTCGACTTGTGCAGGTTTCGCTGCTTGCCGTTTTTTCAGTAGTGCTCGCAGCCTGCAAGACCCCATCCGGTGTGCGTCTCTCCACCTGTTTGTGGACTACGAGCGAGTGGATCGCTATTTTTTCTAGGCACTGCACGTGCTCAGGTGGCTACGCAGATGGATAGGATGGTGGGAAGATTCACCGCACGTGCCAGCGACATAGGCTTTTCAGAGTCAACCAATTTGTCGCTCGGCGTTCTGACTATTCAGTTGCGGGACGAACGGAGAGAGAGCTTCTGGCGATAAGAACGAACATCCCACCAGTTACCAATTCGCCTCGAGGCCAGCAAGCGGAGGCAAGGCGAATACACTGTGACAGGAAGATGCGCGTCGCTGCGGCTTTGACTACGATTGCAGTCGCGAGCACTTCGGTATCAGGCAAGAACAGCTCGACGACGTCTTCGCACCCGACCAAGTCAGGGATCAAGAACTGGGTGGACCCCGATACCCCAGAGGACCGACAAACGTTTACCAGCTCTCGCGGCCGGACATGGGACCTCGTCATGAGCGACGAGTTCAACGTGGCCAACCGCAGCTTCCGGCCGGGCGACGACCACATTTGGACGTCGCTGGACAAACCCGACGGCGTCAACGGCGCGCTCGAGATCTACTCGCACAACATGACCTCGACTAAGTGCGACGGCGACACGTGCTACTTCTACATCGAAGTGTCCGACGAGCCGCAGACGATCAAGGTCTACAACATGTACAAGTATCCCCCGGGCTACGAGGACGCCCACTTCTACTACAGAGCCGCGATGGTGCAGTCCTGGAACAAATTTTGTTTCCAAGGCGGCATGCTCGAGGTGCGCGCGCAGCTTCCAGGTGCAGTCTCCGACAAGTCCGGCAACCCCGATCTAGCGCTGGGCAAGTCTGGCAAGGTGGCGTCCAAGGCGTACTACCCGACGTGGCCTGGAATCTGGATGATGGGGAATCTAGGAAGAGCTATCTTCTCGGCGTCCACGAACCGCATGTGGCCGTTCTCCTACAACAAGTGCGAGCCGGACGTGTTTAACCCCGACAACCAGCGCATCAGCGCCTGTGACGATGATCCTGGATACGGCATGAACCCGAACCAAGGCCGCGGAGCGCCTGAGATCGACTTGCTGGAAGGAGGTGGCTTGGCCATCTCGTCTTCGCTTCAGATTGCCCCGGGGATGCCGATGGACTTCCGACTGTTCCCTGCAGACGCCGCAGGCGCCGACGCCACCAACCCGTACTGCGTGTACACATACGACTGTAAGACGAAAGGTGCCAACGTCATCGATGTTCCTACGGCCTACTTTGAGCAGGTGCGAGGACACAAATCTTGGTACCAAGGGCTCCGCTATGCCTCGAATAACTTCTGCAAGCCGGACGGCAGTGCCAAGCAGGACTTCTTAACCGTGAACAAGTCCGTGGCCGCCGGTATCAAGGACAACACTTGCACGACGGATACGTGTCCGGCGTCTCTGGATGTCAACGGAGACTTGAGCCTCATCGACGACAAGGGCGAGAACCACTGGGGTATCAACACCAACGGCACGTGCTACCCCATCATGAACTCGTACATGGGGGCCTACCTGTGCGACCCGGACAACACCAACACGCTCTGCACCAAGCCGCGCAACTCTTCTACGCCCAAGTCCAACACCATGAGCCCGTTCAACTATCAGATGGATGCTATCTCGTCGAATTGGCCCGTGCATCTCGGAGCCTACATCGACTACCTGGTGTATCAAATGGAGTGGGTCACGGGCGAGAACGGCTACGTGCGCTGGATGCTGGACGGCAACCCCATCTTCGAGGTGACCACGGACGCGTTCTCCAACGTCCCGCAGAACTCCAATAAGACCAACCCGGTCAAGGTCATGCTAGAGGAGCCCATGTCGCTGATCCTGAACGTCGCGCTGTCCAGCTCCTGGGGCGCCACGCCGCCCAACGCCGGCAGCGAGTGCCGCGGCGACGGCAACGACCCCGTGACCAACAAGATCTGCGACGAGTTCCCCATGTACATGAAGATCGACTACATCCGACTGTACCAGGACCTGGGCGACGATCTCGAAGCCGACAACTACATGGCCGTCGGCTGCGATCCGGCCAGCCACCCGACCAAGGAGTGGATCGAGGGCCACATGGATGAGTACTCGGACGACGACAACCCGGTCAAGACCGTACACGGCAAGGCGTTCTGCAAGACCAACGACGACTGTACCATTGGCGGCGAAGTGGGCACCACGAGTCTCAAGACGGGGACTTGCGTCAAGAACCGCTGCGTCTGCTCGTCCACGTCGTGGAGCGGCCCGCGGTGCACGGAGGCCCAGTCCGACACGTCGGAGAAGTCCAGCAGCCTGTCGAAGCGCGTGTACGGCCCGCCCATGGGGCTGTCCATGGGCGTGGGCAGCATCGCCATCCTGATCTCCGTCGGCTCCGTGTGGCTCGCGTCGCTCGTGACGGCCAAGGAGACGCAGAAGATTATGAAGGCCAAGGACGCGGAGCGCGAGGCCCGGCAGCGAGACGCCAAGGCGGCCACGCAGCTTTCTACCAGAGGAGACTTTGACGGCAACGCCAGCATCATCAGCCAGCCAAAGGACAACTACAAGCAGAACTTCGTCTGAGATCCAGGATATGATTCATGTGTAGATTGACGTTGACGTTGTCGGTAGAACTTGTAGATTTTTTATGTTCGCCTGGGAATCGTGTTGTCGGATTTTCGTTAATGCTCTTGACTTGATCTTTGTATAGTTCATACATTAAACAAAAAACTTACCCGTCTGCTTCTTGTGATCGGCCGTCAACAGTTCTGTCGTAGCGCCGGTCAGTCGAACGGCAAAAGAGAGAGCAGGTGTGGTGTGAGATCCCAGCGCTCCCACAGTCCTATGCAAGTCTCCTCTACCCAGCCAACCACACGATACCGCACCTGCGTGCGTGCGGCAGATGTCGACTGACAATTCGCCAGCGGATGTCAGAGAGACAAAACCCACAACGGCGGCGTAAAGAGAGACAGCCACTTTCAGATTGGCCGGCGGGGGTGACAGTTCCGACATCCCGTTAGCTAGTTCCGACAATAATGAGGACGGTGTCGGTGCTCGCGTGGACGGCGGCCTTGGCCTCCTGCCTCGTGGCCGGCAGGAACAGCTCGACCGAGTACCCGACCAAGTCGGGCATTAAGACGTGGGTGGACCCGGAGACGCCCGCGGACCGGCAGATCTACTTGAGCTCGCGCGGCCGGCGATGGGACCTCGTCATGAGCGACGAGTTCAACGTGGCGAACCGCAGCTTCCGGCCGGGCGACGACCACATGTGGACGTCGCTGGAGAAGCCCGACGGCGTCAACGGCGCGTTGGAGGTGTACGCGCACAACATGTCGAGCACCAAGTGCGACGACGACGGCACGTGCTACTTCTACATCGAGACGGACACGGACAACGTGACCATCTCGGTCTACAACATGTACAAGCACCCGCCCGGCTACCAGAACGCGTCCTTCTTCTACCGGGCCGCCATGGTGCAGTCCTGGAACAAGTTCTGCTTCCAGGGAGGCATGCTCGAGGTGCGCGCGCAGCTGCCCGGGGCCGTGTCCAAGGCGTCCGGCAACCCGGATCTGGCGCTGGGCAAGTCTGGCCAGGTGACCGACACGTCGTACTACCCCACGTGGCCCGGTATCTGGATGATGGGGAACCTTGGCCGCGCTATCTTCTCGGGCAGCACCAACCGCATGTGGCCCTACTCGTACAACAAGTGCGAGCCCGAGATCTTCGACCCGGTTAACCAGCGCATCAGCGCGTGTGACGACGACCCGGGCTACGGCCTGAACCCGAACCAAGGACGTGGCGCCCCAGAGATCGATCTACTGGAAGGTGGCGGCCTGGCCATCTCGTCATCGCTGCAGATCGCGCCTGGAATGCCTAGCGACTTCCGTCTCTTCCCCGCGGACACCAAGGGAGCTGACCTCACCAACCCGTACTGTGTGTACTCGTACGACTGTAAGACTCAAGGTGCCAACTTGATCGATGTCCCTACGTCGTACTACGAGAAGGAGCGTGGCCACAAGTCGTGGTACCAGGGACTTCGATACGCGGCCAACAACTACTGCTCCAAGAAGAGCAGCAAGGTGCAGAGCTTCACTACCGTCAACTCGTCGGTGACGCGAGGAATTACGCAGAACTCGTGCACGACGTCGACGTGTCCCGCGTCGCTGGATGTCAATGGAGACTTGGGCATTATCGACGGTACGGGCAAGAACCACTGGGGCATCAACTCGAACGGCACGTGCTTCCCCATCATGAATTCGTACATGGGCTCGTACCTGTGCGACCCGGACAACTCGGACGGACGTTGCGCCAGCCCGCGTAACTCGTCGACGCCCAGATCGTACGCCATGGATCCGTTCAACTACCAAATGGACGCCATTTCGTCCAACTGGCCCGTGCACCTCGGAGCCTACACGGACTACCTGACCTACCAGCTCGAGTGGGTCACTGGAGAGAACGGCTACGTGCGTTGGATGCTTGACAGCAGCCCGTTGTTCGAGGTTACGACCGACGCGTTCTCCAATGTCCCGCAGAACGCCAACAACAGCAACCCGGAGAAGGTCATGCTGGAGGAGCCCATGTCGCTCATCTTTAACGTGGCCCTGTCTAGCTCGTGGGGTACGAAGCCTCCGAACCCTGGCAACACGTGCCGCGGCGATGGCTCGGACGAGAAGGTCAACAAGATCTGCGACGAGTTCCCCATGTTCATGAAGATCGACTACATCCGGCTGTACCAGGACCTGGGCGACGACCTTGAGGCCGACAACTACATGCAGGTGGGCTGCGACCCGGCCAGCCACCCGACCAAGGAGTGGATTCTGGGCCACATCGACGAGTACCAAGACAACGACAACCTCGTGACGGAGGTCGTGGGCAAGGCCTTCTGCGAGACCGACAACGACTGCACCATCGGCGGCAGCTTCGGCAAGACCGACTTGGTGACCGGCACGTGCGTCAACCAGCGCTGCGAGTGCTCCTACCCCAAGTCGTGGGGCGGCCCGCGCTGCACCGTGGCCCAGGCCGAATCCACGTCGTCCAAGTCGTCGACGCGCGTGTACGGCCCGCCCATCCTGTTGGCCGTTGGCCTCGCCGCCCTCGTCGTGTTCCTCACGTCCATTTCCGTGTGGAGAGGCATGAAGTCGGCAGCCAAGAGGAACGAGGCGGCCATCAAGGCCAGCATGATGATGACCAAGAGCAACCCGGAAGCCCGAGTCCCCGACACGAACAGCTACGTCTCGCACGTGTCCTAAGTCCATGTAGTTCTAGCTAACCCGAATAAATATCCCCAAGGCAGTTTCGCCATTCAAAGGCGTCCGTTGTCTTTGTGTAGTCAGTCGCTCTGTCCATGGCGGTGGCATGTTGGGGATCAAACCTTTCGTGCAGGAATCGGTGCAGGCATTACCGGCAGCTCAACTGCGTCTGCTGGCCGAGACGCTTCGAATCGACCTCCGAGGATGCGAAGACCGCGGTGACATCGAACGAGTGCTCACGGGGCTGGTCTGTCTGGACCAAGACACCTCGCTCGGTGTCTTCCTCGCCTGGTTGCGGTCTGTAGACCTGCAGCAGCACAAGAACGGGATCCTCTCCAGCAAGAAGCCCAAATTCAACAACACCTTCCTGCCAGCGATCTCGGTACCACCTACCAACAACCAGAAGGCCAAACCTGAGGCTGTGAAGGACCACCACCTCGACGACGAGATCAGACAGCAATTAGCCGAGCTGGAAGTGCTCGAGACGTCGTTCAAGAAGGCCGAACGCCTGGTACACACGGGAACTCCGAGCTTTGAGAAGTTGAAGCAATTCTTGATGGAGCTGACGATCTTGAGAGCCAAAGAGCAGTCAGCGAGAGCTTTCCTGGTCCGACAGGGGAATGTCTTGAAGGAGCAGCACGACGAAATGCGCGCCGAGATGCTGCACTCGCGCGCTCAGTTGGATTTCTTCGTCGAGGGCTTCACGAACTTGAGGAAGCGCCACGACGCGCTGCTGGAAGACGCCACTCGGATGAAGGCCGAGAGCGAGACGACTCAGGACATTTTCGTCTCCATGAGCGCGCACGACTGCTGCTTCGAGCAGCTCATGAGGAATACGCTGTGGCAGCAAATGCGGGATAATGACGAGATGAAGAGGAGACTTGAGCAAGCGCACGACGATCTGGATGCTGCCGCTCAGAAGCGGAAAGAGCTCGAGGCGCAGATTTCGCAGCTGAAGCAGCAGCGCGGAGACGCACAGAAGGACGCGTACTGCTACAAGCGGCAGCTTCGGGTCTGTAAAGCGCGTATGAGGAAGCTGCAGCAGGCTGGAGGGGGTGCCAATGGCTCGTTCTTCCGAGATCAAACCGTGGCACTTCGGCAAACAGTGGCGACGCTTGTCGGGCTGCTACGTGATGCAGTTGTGAGGGACACAAAGTCGCCCAAGCAGACACTGAGCAAGGAAGCGCTTCGAATACTGCGCCAAGTTTTAACTCCAAGCGTTAGCGTGTCTGAGAATGAGGCAACCTCGTCGTGGTCTCTCCGCGGAGCTGACAATCAACAGGAGCCCGAGGGCGAGGAAGTAGATGCTACCCATCCTCGAGTTATTCAACGACGTACTGATCACGATATCGATGAAGTAATACGAGGCGTTCTACTAGTGGAAGGCGCCAAGCCAACGGACGGCGCTGAGTGTGCACGGATAATGGGCGAGAAGCTGAAATACCTGCCTATCGACTTGAAACAAACGCTGGCTCAGCTTCAGCAGGATGAAGAGAATCAAGCACAAGCAGCTCGGGAAGAGGAGCAACGACGACTCCAGATGCTACTCGAACAGCAGCAACAATCGCAGCAGAACGAAGGCCAAGGAACCGACGGATACAGTGATACAAGCGCTGTAGTGGCTACTCCACCAACAAAAGTATCCCCCCAAACGCCAGCTCTACCCACCGTTCCAGCTACTCCTGTACCAAAACGGCCTCCTACTCTTGAAGCCTACGCCGAGCCACTCAAGAAGCACGTCTCGGGCTTGATGGCAGCTCAGGGCAGACGTGGCTTTGTAATGTACAACTGGCCGTTTACAAGCCGTGACGTGAACTTGCTCACTGCAATGGGGTTGCCGGTCGACAGCGTCATCAACCTCGAGATTGTCGGCGACGTCCAACCCCCTCCCACTGCAGCAGCCATCCCAGCCGTCACCCCAGCAGCAAAAGCTGTTCCTCCGACTCCTGCTACCCCAGTGAAGCCTAAAACTCCCGCAGTCACGGCAAAACCCACCACAACGAGCAGCAGTACACGAGTAAAAGCCCCTACTCCAAGCCCCGCTGCTCGAGGCAAAGCTTCGCCGACCAAACCCGCTGCTGCGTCAAAGTCTCCAGCTAAACCGGTAGGTCGAACGGCAGCACCAACTGCAGCAGCGAAGACTCGAGCAGCGAGCCCCACTCGTCCCGCAGCCGGGAGCTCAAAGAAACCAACTAGCTCATTATCTTCGTCGCCTTCAAAACCCAAGACCCCAAGCGTACCATCAACACCGATAAAGCCTGGCTCAAGCTCCTCTCAGCTGAAGCCGAAGGCCTCCGAAGTGACCAAAGCCGTCAAGAAGGTGCCGACTGCAGCCTCAATGCTGCAAGGCTTGGGTGGCATTCTGCAGCCGGTGGGGCCCGCAGCATTCCCCGCTGAGCGTGTGAACGCCATTCTGCAGGTTCTGGAGCAGCAGAAGCGCCGCACATTGGCGCCGGTCGTGCAATGGGATGAAGCCACTCGCCGCACCAACGAGATGCTCGCCATGTGGGCTGAAGAAGTCCACATGCTCGTGCACCTCGAGCAAGAGAGTCGCAACCCGCAGAAGCCGCAGACGCCAGCCCCGGCCAGCCCCGCCAAGTCCACGACCTCCACGTCTCCGAAAAGAACCACCAGTCCGTCCAAAACCGGCAGCAAGACGGCTGCAGTCAAGGCCAAAGCCCCTGCCAGTCCAACGCGCAGTAGCTCCCCAACGAAAGCCAAGACAACTTCAACCACGGCAACCAAAGCGCGGCCAGCGAAAAAGTAGCCATTCGGATACTGTAGTGTTACTGAGAAGCAACATCAGTGCTGCTATCGCAGCCCAAATGTTACTGCTGATTGAATTGCTTCCGCCCACTAAGCAACTTCAAGCCGTGGGAGATTGAGTCAAAGTCAAGTGGTTCAGGCTGCCTATCATCTTTTGGTTGCCGTGAACACAGGAGAGTCTCAACTCCATCGCGGCAATCTCGAGCAATTGCATGATTTCACTGCGCTTCAAGTCAGTCAATATGAAAAAATGGAGTAAGGTCCTTTAACTGTTGAATCAATTCCCGTAGTCAATACTGTTGATTGCCACATTTTACTTTTATCACCAACAGACACCCACGAGATCGCAAGAATACAAGAAACCGCTCACAGCGCTTGCAGCTACTTCTTGTAGTGCTTGGAAAACGCGATCGTCACCAGTGCGATGAAGAGGACGACCCCCCACCAGATGCAGTACCCGTTGTAGTACTCGAGTTCGGGCATTTTCGTGAAATTCATGCCGTACAGGCCGGTCAAAAAATTGTGCCGGAAGGGAAATCGCCGCCACGAGCGCTAGGATGTAGCTCACGTCGTTCGGCTGCGCGCTTGTGTTGTGGAATTCGTCGATGCGGCTGCGACAAGGATCCAGGTACCTCCTCGATGGTGGTGATGTAGCCCAGCACGTCGCGGAAGTACCGTAGCGTCTCGTCCTTACACTCGTCGGACTCGGAGAGCTGGATGACCACCTCACTCATGAGTTTTCAAACAACTTGCAGCCCCTTGGTCTGCGTGGGGTCGGCTCACGTCGAAGTAGCGCGGGTCCAGACTCAGCAACTGCTCGAGCATGATCAAGTTCGTGTACGGGATGCCGTTTACACGAAACTGGTAATACTTGGAGTAGATTTTGGGTTAGACGCTCACCGACACATGGTATGGGAATATTTCGCCGTAGTATTTCAGATTTCCAATTCTGGTGACCCAACTCATGGAAGCTTCCGCTTACGACTAGCACGCTTCGCTGATTCTTCGAGTGCCCACAGATCCCGAAGAGCCTCCTCTGCGCTCGGACGTGCTGCCGGGTCCTCAGCAATCAACCGCTCATAAAATGAGGATCTGTCGGCCAAGTCACACCATCCAACACCGGCAGACTCAATCAAGTATCCTACGGCCCAAATATCGACAGCAGTTGTGTGTACGCCACCCTCCACAAAAATCTCTGGGGCATGCTCTTCAACACTCAGATGTTGACCGCTTGAAGCAGGCTGCGGACTAGTAGCAGCGTCGACAAAGTCGATCAAAAACCACGAACCTCCTCCTCGTTGCCGGATCACATTAGACCAGCGGATGTCACGATGCATCCAGCCCAAACGGTGAAGACCCACAAGAGCCTGAAGAACGTCCCGCAGCGCTCCAAACAACTCGAGCAGGTTCACCGGCCTGGCTTCTGTTCCGCGGGGCTCAAATGTGAGCGTCTTCTTTTTCAAGCGCATAGCTGTGAGGCGGTCAACGTTGGGCACACCAGCTCGTTCCATCTCACCATAGACTTGCTTCAGCCGGGAAAAACAACCAGTATCTGGGAACACTTTCTCGACGGACGTTGGATTCAGGTGCAGAACCACCCCGTTACGACGCGTAATGTCCTTGTACTCGTCTTTTCCGGACGGTGGACATACCTCTACAATGGCAGGGAAAAGCAGCGACAAATTCAGCATCGCGAGTACTGCTTCAAACCGGTTTTCTACAAGGGCGAAGTTGAACGTTCCGATACGGGTCTTCGTCACGACTCCCTCATTGCAATGCAGGGCAAACAAATCAGTCTCGTAGCCCGACGCAGCGTAGCCAAACACGTACGGCACGTTACCGTATGCCCAAATAAGTTTCGAGCGGAGCTCCTCGCTCGGCACAGTGATGCTGACGTCAGGTGCTTTCTCCTCGCCGCGGAAAACGCAAACATCTTCTAAGATAAACAAAAAGTCAGGGCGCTGTGCCCCGGTAGATGATCCCTTGCACGAGTCGCGATCGCAGCGCGCACGAGTAAACATAATGTCCAGCACGTTGCGAAATACCGAGTCCCACGCCCAATGAAAGGAGCTCTCTGTCTTCCCAGAACGGAACGGATCCAGCACGCGTTTCCCGAAGATCTTACTCTTGAGCTCCATGCACGGAGCCTCGTCATCCTCAACGAACATTCTGTCTCGCAGCGTAGGCTCGAGCGGCCACTTGTGCAACCACTTCTTCTTGGCTCGAATCTTCACGGGGAGAGGTTGCGCGACGAACGCCGCCAGCCCCCCAACAAATGGCATCGAGTGCAGCTCAATTCGTCGCGCCAGTAGTTCCCCCACCCAGGCCTTCGAGCTGTCGCGTGGCTCCGGCCGGTTGTTCGTGGATACTTCCGTCGGGACCACGATCAACACGTGGATCTGTTTCGTTGTCGGAGAAGCCTTCACTTCTGCCAGAACCTCCTTGACCTCGAACTCCCCCTGCAGCTCCAGGTCGTCCCGTGTCAGCGCTTCGAGGAGCGGAGTCCGCTCGCCGTTCTTAAGCTTCTTTGCGTCTTCAGTGAGAGACGACAACCACGCGCCGTCTCTCGTCGCCAGGAAGAGCCGCAGCTTGTTCGGGTCCACGTCTTTGAGGTCGTTCGGCTTCTCCGTCTTGATCAGCTTCTTCAAGTCGGCCACCGTGTCGGGCTCCTCGCCCTCGCCCACGTTCACCCGCACCCAGAAGGCGCCTTCCGCCGCACCAACAACCGCGCAGCACAGCCTAACCATCTCGGGTTGAGAAGGAATGTACCGGTACGCACGGAGCATACCGGTATAAAATGTACTATCAGCTATCGCAGAGGCAAATACGTTCGGTAATACCGGCCAAATCGTTCTGATAGTGAAGGGCGCTTCAAACAGGCGCGAGGCGGTAGAACCGGTAGTACCGGATGAATTGTCCCGTGCACTGGAACTCCAAACCTGGATACTGGAACTCATGGTCCGAAACTAGAACTCACGCCTAGAACTGGAACTTCCGGATCGTCACTGGAATTTCGGTCACTTCACTTTGAAACGGCACAACGCAATGGACTCCTCCATCGACCCGAGCGTCTTCGCGGCGCTTCCCCCCGACATCCAGCAGGAGCTTCTGGGCCCCCCCCCCGCCGCTGCAGATGCTTCCGCCGCTCCACCCTCCGACGCCGACGTCTGGAGCTGCCGCGTCTGCACGTTCCTGAACCACCCGCAGCTCGCCGAGTGCGAGATGTGCGGCACTTTATGCGTCGCCCTAGACGACGACGACGGCGACGGTGACGACGGCGACGGTGACGACGGCACGCAGGCGCC
>JAIKVE010000690.1:0-16926 GCA_024679115.1 Phytophthora pistaciae | reverse complement strand
TCGCTTGCAGGAATCTTGCCTTTGCGAAAGTCGGTAAGCCACAGTGCGCGGAGTGTCTTTTTCAGCGGCCCCATGACACCAACGTCAAGGGGCTGGCAAACCGACGTGCTGTTAGCAGGGAGGGCGCACACTGTGGCCATCGTCTCCCTCGCAATAACCTTCTGCCCTTCTTCCGACACATGGCAGTCAAAGTTGTCGGCAAGAAGGACAGAAGGGAAATTTATTTCGAACTTTAAAAGCTCTTTGGCATAAATCTCCCACACCCTACTGTCCATCCACCCGTTCTCCTGAACGCAGTACACGTGGCCGTGGCCTTGCGGGTACGTGGGGAGCTCGTTTGTTTTGATAGAGCCCCCGGGAACGCCTTTAACGATGAAGAGAATCGGGCACTTCTTACCTAAAAAAAACGCAACACAATGAGTAAAACAACAGTTAGAATATTTTAGGAAACTCGATTTGCAAAAATAAATAAAAACTTACCATCCGCGCGCACAGTCATCACCGCCGTCAATCTGGCTGAGTGCTTCTCCGTATACTTCACCTTGGCAGACCCTCTTCGACCGCGTTCTGCCAAGATGTACTTGGGCGGAGTGTCGAAATAAATTGCCGTTTCATCGACATTGTAGATGGCGGAGAGGTCGTAGATGCGCTCGTACTTGTTCCAAAACTCAATTGCGAATTTTACGTGGGTTTCTTGTAGGTCCGCAGCCGTTTTTTTCGTGTGCTGAGCTACCTGCACAGTAAAACCATGGCTAAAAATACAACAAATTAGTAAACCCATGAAGCATCATAATAATATTTCATACAACATCACCGTTTGGAGAAGCGCTGGAGCAAACGCATGATAGCATTATCAGCAGAGACGATGCTTTTCTTGCCAGCTACATAGCTATTAAACCAGTGCCTGTGGTTCCTCTTGATATATTCTAACATCATTGTAGTACATAACGGCTAGAACAATGTATGTTAGTGATAATGCAAGTTTATGAGATACGAAACAGTAAATTACGAACCTCCTCGTCGCGCCTCATATCCTTCATGAAGGTGACGAGCCCGTGTGCGAACGGGATCATCTCCTTCCGGCCTTGCCCTTGCAGCGTCTTGCTCGTTTGGGGTCCCTTGAAGGCGAAGATCGCGTGCGCTTGAGACTCCCAGCCGCCTACGGTGCGGCGAGGATAGCCGAGGTGGTCGGCCGCGGCTTCAACGCCGAGCTCGGATGCTAGCTTGAGAGCATCGCGTGAGGATAGCCGAGGTGGTCGGCCGCGGCTTCAACGCCGAGCTCGGATGCTAGCTTGAGAGCATCGCGTTTTTCTTGGATCGTGTAGGTGCGTTGTTTTCTTGTCTTGCTAACCGTGACATTGAAGCTACGGTTCCTATTGAAAAGTGAGCGCGGCAAACCTCGCGCAGTTGGCGCCAAAGTTGCCGCGTGCAAACCAGTCAATAAATTTGAGCCCTGATTGGATAATACGTTTGAAATAGGGCAAGCCGATTGGATAATATATTCTTTCTAGGTATTGATTTAGTACATATTATGAAGCGTGTGATTTCAGTGGCGAGTTTTTTAGTTACGGGGCTTTTTCCGTCGTTGTCTGTAGTAACAGAGCATCCCGAATTCTATCTTGGATCGGAAAACCTACTGTAGGCATTGCGTATACTGCACTGTATGTGCCGCATTTTACGACTGCAGTATATTACTGTATGCGCACGCACCGTATCATCTGGAGAAACATGTTTCTCCTAGGAAAACCGAAAGCGGACATTGCCGCTGGAATAACTTTTTATCGTTGAAGTCCTCAGGGCAGATGAAGTAGACATGAAGATTTGTGAAAAACAAAAGCAGGGCCATAGCTGCTAGATTACGGCAGTGGATAACGCGAGCACCGATGACAACCTGCAGTACAGTACATTAACCCCTTCAAACCGGTAGCTGTATAAGTTGCGTTACGATGGCTTGGCTATGTGACCGTTACGCTGTATATACAGCATAAGGAAATTAAACTTGTTTCCAGTATTGAACTCTAACAATATATACTAAAACCAAGTCAAAAATAATTGGGCAAGAGACAAGTTGTTATACCTAGCCGCTGTGGTTAGGCTATTGTAGTACTACTCCCAATTTCTCGATATTTCCGATAATATGTTAAAGGTGTGATACAGTCATTTAGTGACAGAATAAAAACTAACAGGTGATTTTGCGCCTCTGCCTCAGACCAGTCATTTGAGATTTCGAGCGGCGGGGAAGAAGCGATGGTGGGCACGCGAGGAACCGCGCCAAATGAAGAAAATCCTGCTGCTCCGGATGAAGCGCGGGGGACCGTCAACTTCAAGGCGGTCTGGTCAGGATTCAAGGCGGCAGGATGGACATCCAAGCCACCACCGCGAGGCATCGGCACTCTCTGGAAGTACATTCTGCCAGGGCGCGACGCTAATGGTGCTGAAGGTGTCGACTACTTACTCGGAGAGCAAGCGGTGGTGAACCACGCTGTTCAGCGTAAGCGGCATGATGTGAGGCTAATCTACCGATTATCTAACTAATTTAGGTGTGTGGGTGTGCAGTCGCCCTCAAGGAGAGATCAGAACGCGCCGCCGCTGCTCCTCCTGTCGAAGCTGCGGCTGAGGAGTCTCCCTCGCGCCTAGCCGAGGCTGTTGGCGCATCTTCTGCCGCCTCAGCCACAGAGGACCCGCCCGCAAGTGCCGACACCTCTCTCGATGCATCTACGTCTGCTCAGGAGCCTGAAGATGGAACCTCATCATCGAAGCAGCCCCTGCCGACCCGCCGGACCTCGTCGCCAAAGCAGACCAAGTCGACCAAGGCCACGAAGACGACCAAGCAGCCCAAGCCGACCAAGACCACCAAGACGACCAAGCAGCCCAAGTCGTCCAAGGTCAGGTTGGCAAAGCCGCCGAAGCCAACAAAGAAGCCGACGCGCAAGTCGCCAGCTTCCAAGTCGCGCTCAAGTTCGGAACGTTTGTCACCCGCTGAGTCACCTCCGGCAACTGCGCCATCGACGCCTCCGACAGGTTTGTCCGTTATGGCGTTATATCAGCAATGAGGTTCTAATTTGTATATGGTATGCGGTATATATCTGATACTGCTTAGCGCTAACACGTATCTTATCCTGTATCAGGTAACACAGACACAGACACTCAGAGTGCTGAAGCGCCAACTGAAGCTGACGTAAACGTGGGAACGGGTATGTTCAAGCGACTATGCTGTATATGCGTGATACCACTTATGCCTAACACGTATATTATGTTGTATGTTGTGCTGTATTAGTTGCGCAACCGCTTTATGACATCTGTGCGGACAACGGAGACGATATCAATACGGACCCCATCGGCAACAATGACTACGATGTGCTAGACTCGGGTGATGAGCCGGAGGAAGAAGACTTGAGGGAGCTGGACGTGAGCGATTCGGAGTCATCGGCATCCGACTGCATGGACGAAGATGACGAAGAGCTGTTTGCGAAGGAAGAGCGCCACTTTGCAGACAAGTTTCTTGAGTCGTTGGGAGGCCAGGAGAAGGTGCTCGCCGGAGACTTGATCGGCCCGGCACTGAAAGATCTCTCGACAACTGGGTGGGACGAACCGGAGACTCCCGACATCGCGGCGTATCTGGAGACGCCGTACCAGCCTGTCGCTGATACCGACGAATATCCTGAGCTCTGGCAAGGGCGAAACGGACCCCGGAAAGAAGCTATCAAGCGTGGAGCGTCTCCCATCTCCCTCTTCTTCCTGTTCATGCCCGTAGCCATGTGGCAACACATTGCAGAGTGCAGCAACTTCTACATGCACGAGCAGCTCGACAATCGTGTCGACGCATACTTCAAGAAGAAAGAAGTAAAAGACCGAAAAGACAAAGCGGCTGGCCGAGCGGCTTCAACGGCGAAGACCAAGACACGGCGAGATGTGCGCCAAGACTTCCTGTCGGTCAAGCCTGTCATGCCGCACGAGCTGTGCGTGTACATTGGCCTGCTGATTGCCCGCGCGATCATGCCAACCGAGAGAAGCTCGCCAATCACTGGCGCCAAGATGATGTTGGCGCGATTTCATGCGGAATCTTCGGACGGTTCATGGTCCGAGATCGCTTTATGGAGCTGAGCCGGAACCTGCACTTCAACAGCAACAGTGACCCACGTGCAAGAACCGACCGCGCTTGGAAGATCCGCTCCGTGGTGAACGTATTACAGCGGACGTTCGCGGCGGCGTTCATCCCTCCAGCTGAGCTCTCCTTCGACGAAGCGATGCTTCCGTCGAGATCATCGTACAATCGGACACGGATGTTTATGAAAGATAAGCCCCATAAGTGGGGTACCAAGCTATTCATGCTTTGCTGCGCACGCTCTGCTTACTGCATTCGGTACGATTGTTGTTTTCTTTTATGCTGTATTATATTGGTTACCTTATTATGTATATGCGGTTAACCTATGCTGTATATACACTCTATGCTTTGCGTGTAGGTTTGATGTGTACTGCGGGCAAAAGCAGCACATCGCAGAGTCGGGAGCAGTGGACATGAAGTCAGGACCGGCGGCAGTTGTGCGAAACTTGCGTGCTGTGTTCGGGGACATCACGCCTGGCAAGTACATGCGGCTCGTGGTGGTTGATCGATTTTACACGTCGATCGTGTTGGCGGTGCAGCTTCCGCTGATGGGGTTCTTCACGATTGGCACCATCATGACGAATCGCCGTGGATTTTGCAAGGCAGTGGTGACAAAGAAGAAGAAGAGGCCCAAAGACACCCCGCGCGGCACGTTGACATTCGCGCGCTCAAAGCACGTGAAGAATATGACTGCAATTTGCTGGTGGGACAGCAAACCTATTCATTTCCTGTCGGTGAGTGGGAATGTCGCCTTGGATTGCGTTGTGAGCCGCGAGAAGACTGGTGAGCAGAGAGCGAGATTGCGTGCCCCAAGGTCATCAAAGACTATCATCGCTTCATGGGCGGGGTTGATGTGCACGATCAACTCCGTCTGCAAAGGTACTCTGTGCAGCGCTGCATCACCTATCGAAAGTACTACCGCTCGTTATTTTTGGGGCTTGTGGATCTGGCGATCACCAACGCGTTTATCGTGCACCGAGCCTACTGCAAGAAGAAGAAGATCAAGGCGATAACCCACGTGCAGTTCATGTGCAAGTTGCATCTGCAGCTTATTGCGCTGACGCCTGACGATATGTACGAGGAAAACACGTTTCAACCGGGTAAGTTGATTATGCTGTATAAGCTGTGGTGGCTATGCTGTATATGCGTCACGACTAACCCGTATATACAGATGAAAATGCTTCCGTTGATGTAGAGGCAGAGGAACGTCAAGCGGACACTGGCAGTCATATTGCCAAGCAGAGTGACGAATGGCGCGACCACTCGGGGCAGCGAAAAAGAGTGCAGAAGAACTGCAAGGTTTGTACGCTGAAGACGCCAAGTGGTAAGCGTGGCGCCACCTCTACCTACTTCTGCGATGGATGCGACTTCCCTGGGCCTAATTACCTGTGCGTCAAGCCGAAGTGGACGGTAGGAAGCAAGATGCTGAGCTGTTGGAACGTCTGGCACAAGGAGTTCAACAACGGCAAGGCTATCCCGCAGGACCTGAAGGGTAAGATCCGTGTGCGCGCGCCGAAAACCACAAGCTCCCCGGGGAAGTCGCCCGCTAAGCGCCGCTGTGTCAGCAGTGTTAGCAGCGAGGTCAGCGAGTAGGCTTGGTTGTACTTCGTGTGAATGCATGAGTTTGGTACATGTCATGTTGTTCGTGTTATGCTTGTGATCTAGTGAGCAATCAGCCCGCCAATTGTTTGTTGCTTACGCCGCTTTTGATTACCGATGGCATGCGTCAAGCAGAGACAAGAATAATGAGCATCCATTGGTCAATTATCTCATTGTCATCACCTGATTGCGTATATGACGACTTGAATTCAGTATAGCGGCAAATTCGACTTGTCTGTGCTACCGGAATCCCGATATTTAGAGAGATTTTTTCCTACGAATCTAACGGTTGGGAGAACATAGTCCGTGTGTACCCTGCATAACCTTACCAAAAACATGCTACACACGCCAGGTCGCACGGCTGCTACATTGTGCATAGCTCATGTTATGCTGTATATATACGGATTAGAGGTGGTTTTACTCCGTCGTATATACACCCTAAGAGACAACCAAGCCCTAATGAGTCCAGTTTTTGACAGCGCCCTTACCTCCCCCTTCCCTAGTGTATACAATTTTCTATATGTTAATACGTTGTATATACAGCATAGACATGGGGAAAAATCCTTCGGTTTGAAGGGGTTAAATGTAAATCATACAGTCTACCGGTACTGTCCCTTAGTTGTTCTATTAGAGTACGCACTCTCGTTCATTTTCAAGCTGTTGATGTATTCGTCGCATGACGAATATACGTCGACAACCTCCGCCCCGAGCTTCTAGTGTATAAAGCTGTCCGAAATCTCACTTGCTGAACGAGAAATAGGCCTAGCACTGAATCGGTAAACTTCCCACATGATGCAGTGTACAATAATGCACTAAACGGCACCACCTTCGGGCGACGACTTCGATTGTAATTTCCATTGCCTGATCCCCTGGCCAATTGCTAGAATAATCGATCTTTTTGCCGCCAATGCAAGTTGAAGTTTTCAAATATCAGCTCATCGATTGGCTGAAAATAGGCATCATTATAACCAATCCACGCGCACACTCATGGGCTCAAGTACGATCCAACAGCATACGATGAAGGAGGGCGACTCGAGGACGGGGGAGAAGCGCGGGCGGCTTCTGTGCAGTGGCGCCGTGTGTGTGCACTTCCGAGAGGAGCACGCCTCGGCGTGGAAGCAGTTGCAGGCGGGGAAAGCGGCGGAAACGGCCGCAGACGTCGCGCAGCTGCAACATTATCTCGTGGATCAGGTAGGAACTGCTGTGGTGAAAATACAATTAATTTTCACTCATTATTTAAATTATTACTGTGTAGGAGGCAGATGTCGAGCTGTCGAGCGAGGTGCATCGCTGCCTCACGTGCAAGTTCCGAGGTGCAAGGGAAGCTTCCAGGCAGCAGATGCAGGAGATCGAGGATGGGGAAGACGACGGCAGCTTCATGGCGCATGCCATCCTCCACAACCACAATATCGGTGCGTCGATTGTCAATATTACAATTGAGGGGTAGTGCTTACTTTTCGACTTGTTGCTGCAGCTGTGATGGAGAGGAAGCGGCAGCTCTACTGCGCGTGCTGTCGGGACTTTATCTACCCTGATGCAGCCGTAGGAGGCGGCAGTCGACGACGGAAGCGACAGTTGCGAGGTGTGGCGACTTCTCACAAGCTGCTTCGACGCGGACTGGTGAACATGGGGAACACGTGCTTTATGAGCTCGGTGCTGCAGGCGTTGGCGCACAACCCCATGCTGCAGCACTACTTTTTCGTGGCGAGGAGCCATGACACGACGATCTGCCAGCAGCAGAGACAACGAATGTTGCAGAAGAAACAGCAGCAACTCAAAGCGGAGAAGCAGAAAGAACATGGTGAGAACGACGAGGGTGACGAAGATGGCGACAGGCAAAACGACACCAAGCGCGGCCCAGATCCTGCGATTACGGTGTGTCTGGGGTGCGAACTCGCTGCCTTCATGGGTCTGCTGCTGCCTTCTTCGGCACATTTTCCGGGTAAAACGCTGACGGCGTCCCCCATTGCACCACAAGGGATACTCGAGGCGATGTGGAACGCGTTCCCGTCTTTCATTGGTACGGCTCAGCATGATGCACATGAGTTGTTGATTGCGCTGCTGGGCGGACTACATTCGCACACGCACCCTCGCGTGTTCGTTCACGGCGGCGCCTCGCCGAGATTTACCCCGCGTGGACACAGTGAGTGTGACTGTGCTGTGCATCAGCATTTTTCCGGTGCACTACGATCTGAACTCGCGTGTGGGGGATGCGGGTCAGCTTCACACAAGTTTGATCCGTTTCTGGATGTTTCTTTATCGCTGGACGACGGGAAGAGCAAGAGTGGCAAGGATAGAAGGCAAGAAGGAGGTGCCAAGAAGGAGGTATCTGGGTCGTCTACAATAACTCTCGAGTCACTATTGCGTCAATTCGCCGCTGAGGAGGAACTAAGCGGAGCGAATCAAGTGTACTGTCCACGGTGTTCGAAGTACCAGACCAACTACAAGAGCCTCAACTTGCACACACTGCCCAACGTGCTAGTGTTCCATATTCGCCGCCTCGACTTCTACCGTCAGCAGAAGCTCATGCAGATCGTGCAGTTCCCCCTGGTAGGACTCAATATGCGGCCATTTACGTCCGTGGGCATCGACGAAGTCAGCGAGCGCAAGAAAGGAGGCAGCAAGGGCGCCGTGCCAGGGAGAACAGAAGGCGACCAAAGCGAAAACATTTACGACCTCGTCGCCGTGGTGAACCACCACGGGGAGTCGGTGAACGGCGGCCACTACACGTCCTACGTGCGGGACGACGATTTTCGCACACAAGGTTCCAACTCCAAGCAGCCGCAGTGGATTCTCATTGACG
Source organism: Phytophthora pistaciae (assembly GCA_024679115.1). Classification (NCBI taxonomy): domain Eukaryota; phylum Oomycota; class Peronosporomycetes; order Peronosporales; family Peronosporaceae; genus Phytophthora; species Phytophthora pistaciae. The sequence continues at coordinate 8,419 of JAIKVE010000690.1, read as the reverse complement.
ACGTCGAAGTCAAAACTGTGCCAGTCGAGGAAGTCAAGCGGTCCCAAGCGTACGTTCCCTCTCGCGGAGTTACCGAACGGCTCTGACTAACCTTTATCCTTGTGCTGCTGCGCAGATACCTTCTCTATTACGTCCGACGGAATCCGTTCATCGCCGTTGCGGCATGAATTCCCTGAATATGCTGGCTAGTGTCGAACAAGTTAAGCAAACCAGTCACACACCTCTGTCCGCAGTGGTTGCCACGGGGCTTAACCTTGAGCAATGCACAGTAGTAAAACTGTGCAGGGTAGGTAAATAGAGATAGTACCGTGCGGTGTTGCTGGACGAATCCGCTGTGTTCGCCATCATTCGGGGGCAGCCACAAGCCGTAATCTGCCTACAGACGTGGGTAAAAAGACCAGCCGTGTGGAGATTTTCACAAATCTTGGGCTGAATACTTCCAACGCAATGAAGGCACCTATAAAAGTTACATTTTCCGTTTTCAAGCTTCCTGGGAACAACATGTTTTCCGCATATATTGTTTTGATACTGTGAAATGTATACTCAGCCTCCAATCTGAGATACAACCCCGACGCTCTCTTGTCTTGTAAGATTGCGTCCCAGCGCCACAACTGCACAAAAAATGCATGGGATGCGACTTGATGACGCCCTCGTACTGCACAGTAGCGAATGGTTCTCCTCAGCTAATGTAAGGTGCACTTCAGGATTTCCCCACCAGCTCTCAAGTCCACCGCCCCGTTGAACAAAAGTTTATCAATGCGGCTCTCCCAACTCTTGGTGGCGATCGCGGCTACCTGCCTGCTTACCAGTGAAGCGCTCGTGACAACAGCGGGCCACCAAGCAGCGCTTTCGGAAGTGAATGTGGCTAGTGGCCCAGCCCCGCAGCTTCTGAGATCCCACCGCACCTCTGCGGGCGTCTCCGAAGAAAGAGCCTTTGAACCGGCCCTGACTAAAGCCGAAATGCAGAAGTTGATGTTGGAAGGACTAAACGAAGACGCCTACGCTATACGTCTGGGGATTAAAGAAACAATGGAGGAAGTCAAAAAGGAGGGTGCGGCGGCTGTGCTCAAGTTCATGCAGACCGACGAACACAAGAAATACTTGACCTATCGATACCATTTAATTGACGCACGGAAGGCTGCGGACGAGGCGCAGACGCTCAAGATGGCCAGGAAGGCCAGGTCCCGCTGGTCAGCTGTGGCGGCTGTGACGAAGGTGTTTCGGAAGGCACACCATTAAATAAATACTGCGCTATACTTTCCTTACACGCAATGAATAGAAGTTCGTTATCCGATTGTGCTGAAGAGAGTGTTGCTAGCATTGGCTGCCCCCGATACGGGTAAGCTGACACTCAGTACAGTAGCACAAGGCAATCATCCCTAAATCAGTAGTCCTTGCCACTATTTTACCTCTCTTCAGTGACGAAAAAAGGTGCCGCGTGGCTGAAGCCATAAGAAAAGCTCGCCGAGGACACCCGAGCTAGCGTAAAGCGGAGCAGCTCCTTCTCGTCAAACTAGCAGCGAAGATGCAGGTCAAGTACCCGATCATGGGGCTCTCGTACGCCCGCGGGTTCTTTGCGATCTGCGGCGGCGGCGGCTCGCTCAAGTCCGGCATCAAGAACACCGTCGTACGTCTCCGTCCCCCTCAATCCTCCAGTCAGTGATACCCCTCTCTAAGTTACAATATTCTTTTATTTTAACTGTCTATAGGACATCTACCAGCTCTCGGACGCGGACCCGACGGGCTTCAGCAAGGAGATCACAGCCGACACGGGCCTGGAGCTGGCCTCGGGCGTGGCCTTCTCGCACGACGGCCAGCTCATCGCCGTGTCTGTGAGCGCCGGCTGCTGGGTCTACGCGCTGGACCTCAAGGCCAAGAGCATGACGCTGCTGGTCAAGTTCCGCACGGACTTCCACGAGGACGAGAGCTCGCAGACGTGCGCGCGCTTCGTGGGCAACTCGACGATCCTCACGGGCGGCGAGGACGGCGTGGTGCGCGTCTGGAGGCTCAGTCGCGACCCGTCCAAGCCCGAGAAGAAGGCGGGCACGGCGAAGGCGCTGGCGGTGCCCGATGAGAGGGACATGCACCAGAAGGTGGTGACGGAGGAGCAGCCCAAGCTCGGGGACTGCGTCATCAACGGGGCCAACGTGGTCACGCTCACGAGGGAGTACAGGGGCCACACCAAGAGGATCCGGGACATTGACGTGGACTTATCGCACCGCAACTTGGTGGCCACCAGCTCGGAAGACCAGTCGTGTCATCTGTGGAGACTGACGGAGGTGACGCCCATCTGCAAGTTCTCCAAGGACGACGCGCTGGACATCGCCATCCAGCGCCTGCCCACGAAACCTGTTGTGGGCCCCAGGAAGCACCTGTTCCGGTGTGTGCGCTTCTCCAATAGTGGACGGAGACTGTACACGGTGCTGACCCCGGCGCGTGGCGACTCGATTCTGATCAAGTGGAAGCCCGAGACCATCGCACAGGAGAACGAGGATCAGTGGAACTGGGTGGTGGAAGAAATTACAATTGCGGGGGATAAACCCGTGGCGAGCCTCTGCGTGAGCCAAGACGACCGCTTCGTCTGCACGGCGGCTGTGACCGGAGAGATTAAGGTCTACCTGGCGTCCACGCTACAGCAGTACAAGAAGACGTCGACGGAGCAGCACACATTCGCTATCACTGGCATGAGCTTCGCGCCGCCGGCGGACAAACAGGCTCCGATGTTCCACCTGGTGAGTGGTGGTGCCGACAAGAGCTTGCTGCGTCATGAAATTTCTCTGGAAGGTGGCATCGTCAAGTCAGGATTGGAGATCGTCGTGGGCGGCGTGAAGAGTGTGGTCGGCGCTACGGTCGGCCTCGGGCTAAACCTCTGGATGGCTACAACGCTGCTATTTATTCTTTTGCTATTTATTCATGCAAAGACCGCGATGCTCCTGGACGGCCCGTTGGCAGGCTTCAGCGTAAGTTCTCCTTGCATTGATATACAGTTGTACGTGCAAGGTGGGGCTCACTTAACTCTGTTGTGGCCTTTTAACAGGATCTCGCGTCTCTCAGCTTCGACTCGTCTGATGGTCTGGTGACAATTGCTGCGTTGGTGGCGAGCACTGTGGTCACGTGGCTATTTGCAGCACACAGCTCCGTGACGAACCACTTCTTCTGGAACGGCTTGCTGTGCCTTCTGTCGGGTATGGTCGCCTTTTTGGTCGCTATCTCCGCAGAGCTGCAGGTTAACTGGCAGACTGGCAACGCCGGTGTCGACGAGTTGCTGGGTGCGTTCACAACTGCAATGAAACGGTGCTCATAAGGCTGTTGTTCTCACGCATCGTATTGGTCAAATTATCTGCAGATTACAAGATCGCGATTCTGCTCGGCGTTTGCTGTATCGTGTTCTTCTTCTGCCATTCGCTGCTGGTGCTGACGCTGTGAGCTGGTTCCGAGGTAAAAAGGCCTCCTGGATGAAGGTCGAGCTTAATGAGCCACAGTTCATGCAGCGGTGCATCAAGCGACAAGTCCAGCTCATGGAGCATGAAGGCAGTGCGCAAATCGCTTTTACGGAGTGTTGCTGCCTCCAAACATTAGTAGAAAGACATCAGCGGCCAACGAGCGGTGCCTCTGCTATCAACAAACAAATCAACGACGCGTTCAACTCAAGCTGCCACTTTGTATCCTCTCGCTGTTATAGTGTGGTGTGAAACTTGCAGCTGGATTAATGCAAAGGGGCCCAGTAGAAGCCAAGTTTGTAGGCCATAGAGCGACTTCCCACCAGGTGCAACTAGCGCCACGGAGTATTTCGCGAAAAACAACCTGTCAGACTGACCTGTAGCAGTCATTTAGAACCATCAAGCCCGAATATGTGTTCTTAAGGTGGCCTAAGTATGAAATAATATGTACACGTTCGAGCAACACAACCAATGTTGTAATTGTAGAGGTTTTTGAAGTCGCGACCCAACAAAACAGAAGTTAATTGCTGCGCAGTGGAGTATCTGGTGCTGAGCATGGAAATCATCAACGGCTGTACGGGCAGATGACTCTAACAAATGGGCGAGGCGAGCTCAACCAGATATCATAGTTCATTTCGCGTTCCACCACAACCCAACTTTCGGTTGAATTGTCGGGCATATCCACAATGCTCGCTCGAGTTGCTATCGTCGCTGCTGCTGCGTTCGCTGCTTCGCAAGATGGCGTCGAGGCGACTAGTTCATCGCCAGATGGTGGATTCGCAACGGGGGCCTGGAAACGAGTGAACGCCTCGAGCTACACGATCGAGTCGCCGTGCGAGCGCCAGCAGTGGAACATCACGCAGGACTCATCAAGTGCGTTGTGGCTCCACTTCTCCTCAGTGAATCTGACTGCTGGTGCCTACCTGGTCGTCGCCGCACTGAATAGGTCGAACGCCATTACGGTCAGGTCGCCCTCGTTGGGTGTCACCACTACGCCCATTTCCGGTACTGGTATAGTGCTACAATACAGTCCTCCCTCCGAAGGATGCACAGCCAGCAGCACTTCCACGATGAAGCTGGACTCGGTGGGGTACTCGTACACCGACACCACGCAGGCGGAGAATGAAGAGCGGGCCATCTGTGGGGCTGTGGACACGATGAAGAACGTGGCGTGTTTCTCGTCGGGTAGTGCCGAGGACAAGGCCATGGTCGCCAAGTCGAAGGCGGTGATGCGGACTCAGCGCACACGCGATGATAACGCCATTGTCACGTGCACGGCGTGGCTCTGGGGCAACCAAGGCCACATTATCTCGAACAACCACTGCTTCTCGAGTCAGGAGATGGTGGACGCGGCCAAGTTCGAGTTCGACGTAGAAACTGCTGGATGCAGTGACGACGCAAACTTCGCGACCTGCCCCATCGGCAAGACTCTGGCTGGTAAGGGCAACATCAAGTTCATCAAGTCGGACAAGGCGCTCGACTACTCCGTCTTGCAGATCACGAATGATGCTGCGTCCTATGTCAGCAACTACGGGTATCTGCAGGTTCGCAGCACTGCTCCATCCAAAGACGAGCACATTTACATCCCGCAACACCCGAAGGGCGGCGCCAAGAAGATCGCGAAGACCGACAACGACGCCGATACGAAAGCCGCGACCATCCTCAACCTCGACTACTCAGTTGCAGTGGAAGGCGTCACCTATGAGCATCTCCTCGCGTACTCTGCTGACACGGAGGAAGGAAGCTCCGGGTCGCCCGTGATTTCTCGTGGAGACAATGCGGTTGTGGGGCTGCACCGCATTGGAGAGTGCGACAACGCGGCCACCCCATCAGACCAGCTCGCTACTGCTCTGAAAGCTATTGTCTCTGGGAATGACGGCATCAAGACTGCCTGATAGAATGACCGTTGCACAGTTGGATACCTGTTCGTGTGAGATAGTTTGTGAGTCTACTGTAGTGCCATTAATTCGCTTCAACATCCCCATCTTCTATGAGTTTCAACGTACTACACACAACAAGGATCGATCTGTTTGCTGCAAGTGAAGGGCTTCAATCTCCGATTCTCCCTGTCCAAGCTAAGTCCTCTATTCGTTCTGCCAAGATGCGCCACTACCCGACACTCAACATTGCTGAGCACTTCAAAGTTCGCCCGGAGGAGCCAGGACCACGCCGGCGTTTCAGCTTCTATCCGGAGGACCTGCAGCAGTACTATCATCTCCCGGTGGTTAAAGCAGCTCGTCAACTTAATTATTCTCCTATCGCCGTTAAGCGATGCTGCAAGCGGCACAAGATCAACTGGCCGATGTACGCGTCGTCGTTGTACCAGTCGATCCCAGGAGTTGAAAAACTCGGTATGTGCTCGACATGAGCTGGCAGCGTGAGCAACCATAGCGCCGCATGTATATCGTCAATGGGGTCCAAGCCGTGCAACCTCTCGTGGTTCTTGGCGATGAAACATACGCAATGGAGAGTACGCGTGCAGCAGGTAAATGTCTTCTAAAATATAATATCGCTCGGTTACAAGCTCCTGACTGCAACCAAGGAGTTTATCTCACACTTGGCCGATGTATAAGTGTAGACGGGCAGTCTTCTTTGCGTAAGTCGTCAGTGAGTCGGTCGGCCCAGAGGTAGGCATCATTCGCTATCATCACGAACGGCGTCCGCGGAAACGTTTGAGCGGCGAAGCGTAGAAACTGTTTTACCTTGTCTGCGAGATCGTCGAACGAGTTTTCGCAATGCAACTCCCCCGTAAGTGCTTGCCCGTCAATGGGTTCTGCTCGACCACTGAGGGCTTCTCTTCCATCGAGTACCGGTCGTACGTGTCGTTCTTCAGTGGGTAGCTGCCATCCGCCCTGGGCTACAGCCGCTTGGTCCTCGTGCTTGAGCACCCGTGCGATGAGTTGTCTGCTGTTGGCACGGCCGTTAGAGCTCTAATTGACATCAATGTACCTAACTGCGAAACTGATGCGTTGTCTGCCGACCACCACTAAAAACTCATTTGCTATCTGAGCAACACTACGACTACATTCTGTAGTTTACAACTAGTTGTGCTCCACGGCTTCGCGGCGGTGATTTTACTATACTAAGCAGTGCTCTCGATGCTTCTGACAGCTTCAATTTTTGCCTCACTCCAAATCAAAGTCTAGGTTAGAGTCCTCTCCGCTGGCCTCATTGGCTCGCTGCACTACTCGCCGTTTTCTCGTTCAACGTACATAGAGGACCTCTTAATCCCTGGCTGCACTGCTCACTGTCCAGGATGAAAATACAGAGGCAAGCTCTTTGGTGCCTGCGGCCCTATTCATGGCACAACACCGAAACTGGGGAGCAAAATATTTTGTATTCTTTTCCCACTCGATTATTATCCGCACTGAACTCAAACTAGTTTTTCGGTCGCATAGCTCTATTCTAGCATGTAGTAGAGTCATCAACTCACTGTACGTGGAGGTGGCCATACGCCACATGTGTCGTTGCTTAGCAACTACTTAATGTTGTGTTGAAGCTTCAATGCCTGCACTTCAAGCCATTTTTGCTCGTCGAATGTTTCCTTCAAGGCTTTTCTGATTTTCTTGGCCCTCTCCGCAGCTTCGGTTGAAGTTAGCTTCGCCACAATTTCTTTCAATGAAAACCCTCTCTCTTCGCTGATGTCGTCTTCGTCCTTCTCGACACGACGAAGCATCCGTCCGCCATCTGCGTCGATTAAATCGGTGGCAGCAGGCGACGCATTCTTGACCACAGTGTTGGGGTCCTTGGCCGAAGAAAGCGACGCACCACTGACATGGAGAGTGGCTGCAATGACCAGCGCGACGATGAAAGTGGGGCGCATACTGACAGTTGGGTCGTGAGAAGGCTGCGGAGAAGCTAGCTCGCGGTGGTGTTTGGGTTGCTTGTGGGGTGCCGAGCCAGTTGCGGAATGAAGTGTGGGGAGTGAACTCTGGTCGTTTTGAACGGCAGGCACAGGGTGTATATTGCACTGTGTGTCCATCGCACTTCTGCGACGTACACGCACGCATGCTCACGCGAACAGCGTGTACATTGCATGTGTGCGACGCACACGTGTACTAGCACGCCCACGCGCACAGCGCAGCAGAAACTCCAGTCCAGATGAGTATTCTAGTGCGAAGACAGGATAAATCCATGCAGCGCTTTTGCAAATATTTGTCGTGTTGACTAAGAGCTCTTACTTACAATAAATTGAGGCCATCTGCCGGTGTACGGCAAAACGATCCCTTTTGCGTTTACGAACGCGCGCATCAAAGTCGTCCATGCTATCGCCCTGTACCGTAGGTGACAAAAAATAAAACACACACCCGCCAACCGAATTTTCATCACACACAACACACTTCTTACGCTGATTTACTCCATGTTGTACCCTTTTTTGCAGACTTCATGAGAAATAAATAGAAAACGGGGGCGATTTCGAATGAAACTTACCTCTTTTAATGACGCAAATGTTAAAAGAACGGCGAAAGCTACCTTTAAAAATTAATCAGCGATCTAACAGACATTAACGTGAGGGCAAAATATTATTGGGCGAAGCCCCTTTATGGTGAGCTTGCTTGCAGCGTTTTCGGCGTCCATCGCGTAATTGTCTTTGCATTGAAGGATCATGGATTTTTCGGTTTTCTTTCTGTCTGCGATAGTGATCTGGGCTAGGGTCGGTCGCTAAACAGAGGATGTGGGACCTGCGATCGGCCGTGGTGTCCCTCTTGGGTATGACTTTAAGAACATTTGCGAACATGAGCTTAGCTTTACTAAACCACTTGTCTGTTGATGTTCTTACTTCAAGATGCCCTTAAACACCCCCCAATCTGGGATGGGAAGCATATATAGGGTTAGTTTGGATTGCTGCTGTCGGATACGAGGATATTCGCGCGGGCTGAAGCTATCCAGCCCTCGATCATATACGTCACTGACTTTGTATGTCCAACACCCGTGTACTTGCTGGTGTCTACAAACATCCCAGTGGATCGATTTTTTTT
>JAIKVE010000689.1:0-16931 GCA_024679115.1 Phytophthora pistaciae | reverse complement strand
TGGGACTTGTCGCGTGCAAACACAACACGTTGACAACACCGCTACGTAATACTATACTCATACACGTACTTAGTAAGTATTTTAATATGGAGACCTTCTAGGCACCAGTGGTCACCACTGGTGAGGAGTCCTCACCACCTCCAAGCTCCGCATATAGCATCTTTGGTAATCCCAACTTGGGATTACGAGATTACAAGCAGTAATCAGTGATTGCTCCTTGTAATAATCTCGAGTCGAGACGCCGACCCCAAGCCCATAGCCACACCGCGGCTATTAATACAGTACAACTGCCGCATTTCTCATTCTGCAATTTTCCTCCGGCCTCACGACCCAGCCAGTCATGCGTCTCTCCAACATGACCCTTGTGGTTCTCGCGGCCGTCCTCCTTGCAAGTGGCACAGCAGTGTCAAATGCCGATCAGGCCAGTGTGCTGAACGTGGACGTTGTCCACTCCTCGCGTGCTCTCTCTGGAGAGGACAAGAGTTTTCTTCGACGCCATCCAACGGAACACGACGAGGAAGAGAGGGCTGGCGGGAGTAACTTGTTCGCTGCGCTGAAGCAGCAAAGAATGAAGACGGATTTGGATTACCGCCTCAGGGTGTTCGCGCGTTGGCGATACTATGAAAAGACCGTTGACGAGGCAAAGGAACATGCTACAAAACATCTCGCTAAAGCGTACAAAGAATTCCTGGAGTCGAAGACGAGGTCGGGGATGGAGATGAATCCGCTCCGTATCCACAGGTCGAATTAGCGTATGGGGATGTGGGGGACTCTATCGCCTCGCTGCTTTCTACCTATACGTATGAGGGAAACTCGACCGTAGTACTGAAGAAGACAAATCGCCTGTTGTTAGTTGATAACACAAATATAGAGGGTTTCATGAAACGACCACTTTTAACTAGAGGATTGGGCTGGTAGCGCTGGTCATTCAATGTGTTGCCTCAAAGCGATAACTACCACATCTATCAGTAATGATATTGGTATCGTGAGGATTTCATTCAATGTGTTGCCTCAAAGCGATAACTACCACATCTATCAGTAATGATATTGGTATCGTGAGGATACTGTAGCTAATGTCTTCGCTCGTTCACAGCGATCACGCATGCAACCATTACCTTCTTCGGGCGGACGGCAAAAAGTCCTTGTGTCCACCCCCAGCTCATGATCGTTTTGCGCGCGGCAACGTATGCCCAAATGGCTCGAAATCCGATCTGGAAGGCTGCCTAGAAGACCACGCGTGGCCCAGACCCCGGTACTACTTAAGTATACAGATCAATCGGGATCTCCAGCGCCACGTGCAGCTTTGGGTGATAACTAGAGGGGGTGGGCAGCGAGTACCAGACTTAGCTGAGTTTTTCATAGTCCTATGCGGCAGGCTACGTCGTCGTGCAAATGTTTTCGCTGCCAGTCACTACGAGGTCGGCTTGCAGTGTGTGAATGCATGTAGTTCCTCTAAGCGATGATATCCGAAACAACGAAAATACTTCAAGAAGACCTTGCATTCGGATGTTGGCATGGATACGCCTGGAGTTGAATCCGACCCCCCTCACTGAGCTTCTGGTGTTTTCGATCGATGCCGCCCAGCCGGTGCGACATCACTGATGCTTGCTCCGCCAACTGCAGGATCCACTCAACCCGCACCACGAAATGGCGACGACCAGTTAGGTACCTGAATTAAAAGACTTCGTCCCACAGCCGTCGGCGGCGAGCACCAACGACCGCACTCTCTTCATCGAATTCGCCTAAAATTACGGGCTATTCAGTAGGAGCTACAGTAGATATGTTGACGCGTTGTCCTCTTAACAGTAAGCCCAGAACACACGTTTTCCTTAATGAACAATAGATTCGTTGAACGCGAGATTTTGGCCATCGTGCGCTCGTTCAATGCGCTGTAAGGACCCACCAGGAGTACCACAAAGCTTGTTGGTAATCTTAGATTTCCAAAGCCAAAGCAAGCAACAGCTACTTCGTACAATACCTACCGGTAGCCTATTCCTGAAAGGATGGTAATCTGATGACAAATATTTTTTTTATACAATGCACTTTGATCAGCTGTGGAGACAGATAAACTCATGCTGCTCATGCTTCTATAGCGACCGACATGTTGCACAAATGTATCTTATGACGATCGACACGCATGCACGACCACAACCAGCCCGAGCACCCCAGTCAAAGTGTCTTTCATTCCCGAATCTACTCGCTCCCCAAAAAGTCCAATCACCTTCAGTGCACCTCCTCCCGACCACCGTACCGTCTCTCGGTGCCATCGCTTCTTCGATCTTTGCCTTGGCTTTCGTTGCTCAGAGTGCTCAAGCCGGCGCGTGGAAGCGGACAACACGCTCCTGGTTTCGGCGGTGAGTGATGTGAGCTCCTACAGCTCGAGCGTCTCCACGTACCTCTGCGTCCACAAGGTCAACAGCTTGAAGAAGCAGGCGGGTAAGACCACCAGCTACAACTTCGGCGTAACCGGTTGCAATTCGGGCGGTGAAGAGTTCGTGGGTCGTTGCCCCGATCTGACCAGCTTCCTTGGCTGCGGCAGCTACAACATCGCGGTTTCGTCGGACTCCAAGACCGGCAAGCCGAAGGTGACGTCGGTCAAGAAGCAGTCATCGAAGCAAACTCTGCAGCCGAACCAGACGTCGCAGCAGACCTCGGAGCAGGAAACGCCGCAGGCGTCGAACGTGGTGGACATCCGACGTTCGCCGAAATAAGGTGCCGTAGTGCTGTCTGGTGAATCGCCATCACGGCAGGCGTGAGCAAGACGTTTGCGTTTGAACCGCAAGCCCTAAATACACGTTACATGAGTCATGTCTAAAACAATGTTTATGATATGTAGTAGCAGGTCGACAGTTAATGTTTAGTGCCGCACTCGCTTTTCTTAGCTGAGCGAACACGAAGATAACAACGAACAAATTGTGAGTAAAGTACCATCGAGGGACATTGAATATGCATGACAGGGACAAATGAATGGTAAATAGGGGTATGAATTCAATAAGTTGGTGTGAGTACATCAACTATTTAAACGAATGTCATTACATGAGAAATACTGGTTTTAGGATCTAGTCCAGGTTTCAAGAAGTTGACAATGTTTTGCTACGCGGGGAACCAGAGACGGCTTCATTTGGCTCAATCCTCGTGTTCGGTCTGCCTCCCCGTTCGATGACTATTTCCCCGCATCTGTTGCTTGGTCTGAAGCACTTGAAGTTTAGCGGGGATGAAATCAAAAAGTATGCGGGCATGTGCTTTAAAGGCCGAGGTTGTCTCGAAGGGGATGACCCTATCGCACACCAAATATCCATTTCCCAACTGAAATAAGAGATGGTCCCGATGGGTGAGTGACTTGTTGCTGCTGTGCAGCGCGAGCGCGCAGCGCGCTCAGTGGACAAGCAGGTGGCGTCAATGGACGCGCTTGTCGCTGTCAAGATGGAGGACACGCAGCGCGAGTACGCGGTCGTGGCGCAGCAGCTGCGCGACGCCAGCCAAGTGGCAGAGTTGTTCGTGATGGAGGACGCGCACGAAGCTGGCGCAGGTGCAGGAAGAAGTGAGACGCGAGATGCTGCGCGCGTTGCAGGAGGTGGACGCGCGGCGTCGGGCGTCGGTGGGGAACGTGAAGGCGTGACGGGAGACGGTGGAGGCGCTCAGGGCGGCCACACACTCGAAGCGGCAGGCGTTGAAAGAGAAGAAGCTGGAGAAGGAGATGAAGACGAGAAGCAGATGGAGAAGAAGGCGCAGAGGGAGCTGGAGTTGCTGCAGGAGCTCGAGAGGCAAAGAGAGGAGGAGAGGGAGATGGAGATGAAGGTGAAGCAGGTGGAGAGATTGCAGGAAGAGGAGAAGCAACGACTACGGGAAGAGCAGCAGAAAATAGAGATGGAGGCTGCGGCAGTTAGAAGAACAGCAAAAGTTGGAGGAGGAACAGCAGCGAAAGTTAACTGCAGCGAAGTTGGAGGAGTAGAGAAGCAGGAGAAGAAACTGGAGCTGGAGAGACAGCAGGCTAAACGACAATAAGTGGAGGAGGCGATTCACTCCGAGTCACCGGAGACTGGCGACGCTGGTGACGGCGCTGTGCAGTCTGCAGGAAAAGGTGAGAGCCATGGCACTGTCAAGAGGCTGCTCGACGTTTACGTCGTAGGGGAGCGAGTGATGCTGGATGTAGCTGCTGCGGTCTATCGCCAGTTGGCGCTCCCGGTTGTGGTGGGCAGAGGGTACTAGTACTGCACAGCAAAATCCTATATCTTATAAAGTGTTCTTCGGTGTACTCATCGCGCGATATCACTCCATGAAGCAGGCGCAGCGCAACCAGCTGTATTCCGGATACCCCAAAACGTATCGCTTAGGGCTGGCTGGTGCTGGTTCTCGGTCCGGTGAGCGAAGGTGTAGGCGAACTACTCGGTTTTGACTCTGTCTGCTTTTTGTTCATTTTGTACAAAACATAGGCACTTTACTCAAAACCCGAGAACCACCTCGGCGATTGAGTTCTCGGGTTCTTGGCGAATTGGCTAGGTTTTGTTCATTTTGGACAAAAAGCAGACAGAGTCAAAAACCGAGTAGTTCGCCTACCCCTTCGCTCACCGGACCGAGAACGAGCACCAGCCAGCCTGACCAGCCCCTTAACACCAGACCACCGAGAGGTCCATAGGGCCCCTTGGAGAGGCTAATCAACAATTTCGATTGGCTAAAATTAATGCTGGTCATACGACGGGGCATTTTCGTGCGAGTCAGGGGTCCATTGGGACCCCTACCGTGTGCTAGCCAGGGGCAGTAAATTCTGTTCGTAACAAGGTGATATCTGCGGTATAAGCGCCATACAGGTTTTTGGTGAGCGGCAAGCACATTGAAGCAACGGACGGAGGGGTGGCGGACTATGGGCGTGCTCGAGCTTCACAAGAACTATAGCATCGATTGCCTTGCACTACAGTAGATGCGCTCGTCGCCCTCAACTAAGTGGCGGTGATGACGCGCACATCGACGCCATGGACGACGGGCTGCATGGCGGTGCAGTCGGCAGCGCAGTGGGCATGCATCTTGGCGGAGCTCCTGACGATGAGCGCGGTGGCGCAGTGGGCGTGCATCTCGAGGGTGCCGGTGGTGTACAGCCCCAGCGGGCCAAGCATCATGCCGTTTCTGCTGCAGGCTGCGAGCGATCAGACAGTCAAGTGGCTCGGCTGGCCATGAACATCACCAACCAGCTTTCTACAGCAGCTCGCGCACCTCACATCGCCATACCCAACATCGACGCACCCAGCGCGCTTGGCAAAACGTCGCTAAACTTGCAGAGCGGGCTTCATAACCTAGCGAAGCCCACGGCCACGAGGCCTATCGCGACAACGTAGAGTTTGGTACATGTATGGTTATTGTATTCATCACGGCGGCGTTCCGCGCAACCTGCAGACACGGGCCTCGCACGTTCTAGTCTTACGAGGACGTACCAAACTATGTGTAAGTGAATTAGATGCATAGTGTAGGCTAGAGATCACTATGACCCTTTGTCGAATGATAATATTGCTGAGTATCGGTCCGATCGGCAGTTTATCAGTCAGTTAGCGTTCATAGATACTATGGCAAGAACATTGAAATTTGCTGCGGTTTAGATGGCTATCTACTCCCAACGCCGTCTATAGACGCTGTGCCCGTGAGAGCACACATCTACGGTAGAAGCTCCTACTATGGCATGAACCAGGTCTCAATGTACATGTATTAGTTCGACCCTAGACGCTGGAAACGCTGCTGGTCGCCGTCGACCGGTGAGCCTGTAGTGGTTATGGGAACGAGTAAGTATAGCGTAGAAGCGCTAACAGCATAGCAATATACCCACCTTCTTGTTATCAGGCCAAAGTTGATCCAGACGCCGGGCGATGCATGCTGGGGCGTCCCCCTTCATGTGTCCGTTTTTCGAGTAGAGATACAATCGACGCAGCGATATGCGGATAGCTCGGTTGCGGTGCCTTTTCCGCGTCAGCTTGCTCTGCAGGCGCTTTCCTGCTTCCTGTAGTTCGCCGCCGTAGCGCTCCCAGTCACACTCCAGTGCACCGCACCAGCCACACATGTGCTCGACGTCCTCCATGTTGAATTGAACTGTTACGAACGCGAGGACGAAGCAAATATGAGGGGGTTGTTGATTTGACAGGAAAATAGCCCCTCCCCTGATCTATTCGATTGGTCTAAAAACTAAAATACGCCTATTTGATTGGCTCTGGAAGGGGTCCAAGTGGACCCCAGAGAAATTGTCTGGTAGCTAAAGGGTTAAAGACAAGGCAGGAAGCAAGTACTTCCTGCTTTGTAAGCTTAGTAACATCTACAGACAACGACGATGAAATCCGCCATACCTTTGAAATCCGCCCATGTCGTTCATGCGATCAACCAATCATATCAGCGGATCTGTATACTTTGTGTAAAACGCGCACTTTCCACGTAATATATGCACTTTATCGTGTACTTTTTACAGTTTTATGCATACTCAAGACCCTGATCGGCCAATCGAAAAACACTCGAAATCCTTGAAGATTAGCGTTATACTGGAGGATAGTGTTCAGATGGCGGGCGGATTTCATCGTCGTTGTCTGTAGCATATGCAAGGGTCCGTTTTTTGCCTGGCCGTAATTCACCAGCCAGCTGTGCTCTGCACCTTCCTGATCCCCAGCTGCTCGACAACACTTAAGTACTACAAATAGTAACGTGTTGTGCTCCTTCACTTATTCTGTCAGTCGATAATACGACGTCAAATCCTAGAATGATCATTGAGCTAGGGACATGCCCAACGATGCACGAGCGATTTATACTCTACACAGGAAATCGCTGATTGGCAGTAGCAAATGCGCCATCCCAACGATAAACAAAGGCTAACCTACATCCTGCTACAGAATGACATCCAATACCATTGAAGCGAGGACGTTGGGTTATGCTAAATAAACGAGTTACGAAGAAGTTAAAATACAAAACGCCTTCGTTTAGACAAAATGGAGCAAAGCACAATATACTATGTAATAATAGCACCTGGACAGGTGACCTGGTGCGAAGGAAGTCTCGTCCCCACCTCCAAGCAGTGTTGGCAGTAAGGACTTTACGTTTCGGCCAATGGACGGCCGAAACGTGGTTTTGCCATGCGGTTTGTCCATACGGCCAAGGACGGGCCAATCGAGTTTCGGCCAGTCGAGCAGGTTAGTACTTTATAAAATAGTAATCTTGAGTAATACTCACCGATATATGATAGTAGTATTATTACTATGTACAGTACGGTAGTATTGCTGCAATACGCTACTATAATATTTGTGAGCATAAATATTTTCATACAAAATCCGACCACGCTGGTTTTCACTCCATCCCTTGGGGGAGACTGCCATTGAACCCAGCAAACGCATAAAGGGCTGCGCTGTGAATTATTGCCAGGATAATGACGAGCTTAAAAAATATCCCTGTAGCGTTTGGAGAAAGCTCTTGCGCCACATTAAATGTGATGAATTTTGCGCTGCAGGCCTCAATCAAATGTATGAAATACACCGTATTTGGTGTTGTAACTGTGCTGAAACGATTATTTATAGCGTTTGCAGTGCATCTTGTGTATGGCTGGTCTACCTGAAGGTGGGGGCCACCCCAGTGCCGTCCACAGAGGTCTAAGCCTCTATTAAGATTGACCGCTCCTCAAAGCAAAATTTGAACAAGACCCCAAGAAATTATTGAAAATGGTAAAAAAAAAACTATGCTCTCGAAACAGGGGCAGCCCCGAAGATGTACACTCGACACCGGTGTTAAGTGGCCCCACCGCACCGTTAGTGGTTCTAAAGAAGCGGTCCTTGCCACGGACGTGTAGAAGTTGCAGCAGGAGCCGCCGCTGCTGATCGGACCAGAGCCTTCAGTTCCGACCGCGTCGGAGTCGGTCGTCAGCATATATACGATCAGACAACATAATTTCAGCTCTACGTCCGTCGTCACATACATTAGCTACTCTTCTTGCTTCTGGAGCCTAGCGCTGAGAAGTAACAGAAGTCTCCGCCTTGGACATGGCGGCTTCGCTCCCTGTACCTAGCGATGGCGTCCTCATCCATGTCCAGGTAGGTACGTCTCCACCTAAGTTAGCTGAAGCCGTTAACGCCCAGATTCCTCGTTTTCATCTTTTAGAGCTCGGAAAGGTACCCAATCAGGTGGCGGGCTTTCGTCTCCAGGTCGAGGTGATCTCTAGCACTTCTCCACCTGACGATGACGCGACCAGGCCCTAAATGAACTGTTTCAACTGTTTTACGACCTAGTGGGTGAACCTTTAGCCTCGATTGCTCTCAATATTTGCAACATGATGCGCAACATCTTGGACGAGTTATGGGAAGGACAGTATCAATGGTGCTTATATCGCATTCATTGACCTTTTGTGAAGGATTTCATTCATTGCAATGATGGCATCCGCGAAGAACAATGGATACGCTTCTCTGGTCGCTCATGTGATCGAAAATAGCTTCAAGCTGAAGTACAACTTTTACATCAGGGGATGACTCGCTTCGCGTTGCTCGCTGCTATCCAAGAACTCGGTCGCTAGCTACTTTGGTAACGTCAAGAACCACCTACTCGAGCTGTTTCCAGCTCTAAGCGCTGTGTCGGGTCGTCATCTGCAAAAGATTGCGTCAATCCTCGAAAAGTACTGCTCCAAGCGAGGCACATACTTTACGCATCAGGCCCCACCGTGCACGAAAAGCGACCTGCGCTCGCTTAGCTTGGCGATTTGGAAGGGGACCGCATCTGTGCAGTACTACCAGTATGCAGCCCTTCTCAACATTCTTTGGTATTTGCTGGGTCGGTCTTCAGACATTATGTGTCTCGTGAAAAATCAGGTCGCTGTTTATCCTGGTAAGTACTTGACTTTTAATTTGCCTAATTTGGTTTTAACCTTGCGTATTGTTAATAGTGGTACGCAGGTGGGTGTCTATTTATCACCTTTAAGCGCATGAAGTCTGCCTCGTATCAAGGAGCGTCGATATTTCACGACCCAAACGATTTTTCGTCTTGCCCAATTCACGCGCTAGCTTTGGCTACAATTATGCAGTCGACTCCAAGCAAGTTTCTCATGGATTAACTTTCTCGGGATACCCAAAAGCTCCTGCCGACTGAAATTGGTGAAACGCCGCTACGCCAACTACTTGCTGCGCGTACCAGATCCCCAGCAACCTCCGACGCTGAGCCGCCGACCCCAAAAGCACCAGCGAAAAAACGACAGTCCCCGCCATTCATGCGTATGTTAATCGCGTACTGCAGAAGTGGAGTGGTGTCTGCCAAAGCGAAGGTACTAACCTGACGCCACGGCTATCATCGCATTCATTTCGGCGTGGAGCCGCTCAAAACGCAAATAGTGACAGCAAAATCAGCACGCCTTGGATTCTAGACTGTGGAGGCTGGAGCATGAATACTGTGAGCAAAGCGATCAATTATATTGTTGGCATAACGCAGGAAGATCAAACCGTCGGCAAAGCGTTAGTTGGATGGGACTTGAAAGCTTCTCCCCGGCCATCTACACTGGATGGCTTCGACCCTCTGGTTCTGCATCGAATTCGCCTACTTCAAGACAGGCTTTTCTCGGCTGCGAAGGGGTTCACAGAGAGACTCAGGTTGCGAGATTATGTAGTGGACGAACTTACCGCTACCGCCATTCTCCACTCCGTCGACATGCTTCGACTTAGTCCAGAGTCACGGTACATCAAACGGATCCAAGAAGCACTGCGTTAGGTACAGCTGACAAAAGCTGAAATTGCTGCACGTCTTGCTGAAGCTACTGCTGCTGACCGCCACCTCCACCTCCTCGTCCTCCTCTGCTCGCCGCTGCTGCTGGCCTCGATGGTCGCCACCCCGCCCGAGGACCGGCCGCAGTACGACTCGACATCCCGCACGGCGCCGACATCTCGCACGTCTTGCTGCAGCTCCTGCTGTTGGCCGCAGTCCCCAAGCCGTTGTCCACCAAACAGCCGCTGTCGGACAGAGGATTGTAAAAGATTTTATGTGAACCACACTGCACGGAGCATTTAATTGCATTGGGTTTCAAAGGTTGTCCGAATGTCCGAGCCGTCCGAACCTGCACGGTATGGCAAGATCGTTGCAAAAGTAGCTTACTCAGCCAGGACTCGTCATCGTCGCCATGTTCTTCGCCGCTTTCGACTGGGTGGGATGGCGAGGACGAACTGTCAGTAGGGCCCTCGATACGGACACCAAGACGAGCGCCGAAGTGACAGTCGCGCATCAGTACAAGAGCGATTCATGCAAGAATGGCTCGATTTGGGACTAAAGTGGCTGGATATTGCGCTACATCAATCCCCGACACGACAAAAGATGAGGTGTCCAAGAATATGACGATCGACAAGTCCTACGGTATGCCTTGGGAGTTGCTGGGGATGTACAAACATGTAGACATGTTGAAGCGGTTTAGCGACGAAGGTGAGCATCACTTCCCTTTGATTGCTCTACTGGCACGCATTCCTCCTGGCAATATTTCGTCTACCGCCTTCCAGTAGCGGGTGCTCTATTGGGAGAATTGTGATGGGGCCATCTCTGACTGACACAGACAGTAGACGCGCAATATCGGGATGATGAAGCAAGACGCGTGCAAGGCAGAACATTCGTAATTAGTATAGGGGTAGCACTACTAGTTGGGACGAAGTCCCCATTATAATGACTTGGTACCGGTATACCTTTCCTTACCGTAGTGTCTAGTGATTGATTGGATGAAATAGGTAGGTTTAGGGTTGCAATGCATAGCAGGGGGCGGCGCCTTCGACCTCCCAGAATTTTACTTGGGTATAGTGAGCTTTTGGGCCCCTCGGGCGAGGGGTGAAGAGGCACCTTATAGACTTTCAGTAAGGGCACCGTCATCGGAGGGCCTTAAAGTAATGGTACATAAGTGCACGGCGCCCCTTCGTCTCGCGGTATCATCGCGGTATGAGCACGTCGGATCGCTCTTGGGACTCCGTCGTGGCGATCTTGACTTGAGGCGATTGCAGCAACAGCGAGTCACTGGCAGCGATAACAGTGCTTAAGGGCAGCTTGCCGTACGTGCAACCACCGCCCAGCAGCCCCATACATCCTATCTCGCCCATGAGAGTGTTCCTGCCTTAGCAAAGGGCTTGTGTTCGGCAGGAACGTCTAGCTGCAAGATTTAGATGCGATGACAGATTGTTGCATTGCTAACCCTGGTACGTGTACACGTTTTTGATGCAGGGTAGGAGCTGCTGGCAATTTTGATGCCGCGCAGGAAGGCGTGCTGGGCGATGTAGGGCATGCTGCATCTCCGAAGCTCGGTACCTTGCACGGCTATCAGCTGATCACTCTAGGTGTAACGGGGCACATATTCGAGTGACCTGTCTTGCTGTAAGCTTCTTCCGTGCAGTCAAATGTATATTATAGATAGTAAAAAGTTTTAGCTACCTAGTCGTGCGGATCGAACCAGTTAGAGAAACTACTGCGATGGTTTCCAGTACCTGCTGGGGGACAGAATAGCTGCCTTACTTGATCGCATTGCGGCATTGCTAACACAGTTATGCATCAAAGCACCTTCTTCCAGCAGTGTTGCTCTTTTAAGAGCTAATTAAAATTAAAACTGCATGCACAGGTAGCAAGGGAGCCAACCTGACCGAGGTTGCGCTTTGTTGAAATTTTTTGCGAACCTAGCTCGCGTCAGCAACGAATGCTGGTCATTCGTGAGCAAATTAGCTCCGACGTAGCGTTGTGCTTTCGGATGGTTGCCCCAGCGTAAAGCCTAAGGCCGTGTTTACACTTTTTAAAGTTTTTAAAAAAATTGACAAGTAGCGCTGATAAGCTTAGGCCGATGCTTTGGGGACATCGTCAAATGTACGGTTTACTGTACGTTAGAGGTCGGCCCACCAGCAACTCGACTCGAGCTACTCAGCTAGTATCATTAATATTAGTATCCCTGTCTGAAATTAGTACACGTACTAATATGAGTATATCTCCTTCTTAGAGTCTCTAATAGTTCCGATAATAATACTATCCACTTTTGTCGCTACTAGTTTGAGGCAGACGGCAATGGCTGGGGGGCGTCAAGGGGGGCGCCCGCCGTGCGCGGACGCTAGACACTTCCAGCGGCTAGACGAGATGGGGTTGGCAGGAGGAGGCTACTCATATCGAGAGTGCAGCTTCTGCAGGGCAGCGTATGAAAACGACGAGGCTACCAGGCCGCCGAAGATAATCATTGGTAGGGCACGCAACTACGCCAGCCATCTCGCCACATGCGAATTCTACCAGGCTTCTCAACGTTCTTCAGGGTCACCACGATCGCTAGTAGCGCATGCTACACCAGCGGTAACCCCAGCGGCTACTCAAGAACTATGTTCAGCGTCATCGGTTGAGGCAACACCAGCAGGGGTAGCTCGCCCACTTGCTACGCCGGACGCATCCCAGTGTGCTGACTCAGTCAGCAGTCGGACGCGTTCACAGGCTGCAAGTAATTCGCGTGCGCGTCGCCGTCTTGTCCTCGAAAAGCGCCCGCCAAGTCACAAGCGTCGCAAGTCTCCGCCGGCGAAGAAACAAAAGACCCAGAGACGTCATTTTTCCAAGGCTGAGGTCAAGAATATTGAGCGCGCATTGATTGAAGCACAGGCCGACAACCATCTCCCGGACAGGCTCATTGAGCAGGAGACAATTTTGTATCTTTTGGAGTTGATATGGCCGGGAATATCGGATATTCGCCCTTCTCTCCGCACATTAGGCGGAAGGATTAGGCAAGAGCATGCTGCCAGGTGCAAGGCCGTGGATTTTGACGCTCTAAAGGAAATGATGGAAGGCAGTGGTGGATGGGTGAATTTGCTGTCGGATGTGTGGCAGAACATCTCCAAGCAGCACCTGCTCGGCTGTCAACTTGCTCTATTTGGTGTTCTTCTGACGTACGACTTACTTCCTGCGGGTGATCGTCATCATGGCATAGCGATTGCTAAAGAGCTGGAGCAAGTACTGGAGCGAGTGCAGCAGGAGAACTGGCGAGTTGGAGCGATTGTGACTGACAATGCGGGGCAATGTGGCCGCGCCCGCCGAATCCTGGCTCTCCGCTGGCCCCAGATTGTCTTTTTGTTTTGTTTCGCGCACGATGTGAATAATTTGGTCAAGGCGGTGCTGCGCTCGTCGTTTCGAGATGTTGCTGCGAAAGCAGCAACAGCAGTGAACACGTTAAACGCGTCGTCTTCAAAGTGGCTACCGCGCGCGCGCAAGATGATGAAGAGATTTTATGGCAGAGCTTTGGGACTTCGTACTCTCTGTGAGACGCGTTGGAATTCCATGCAAGGGTGTTTTGCATCACTCTTACGTGTGCAATCAGCCCTGCACATGTTTTGGCGTCAGTACAAAAGCTACAAAGACTTTCCTAAGGACCTGCAAGTTTTCGGGGATTTGCTGTTCTGGGATGAACTTAAGGAAGCCGAAGCCGTTATTGCACCACTGTCGTATGCATCGTATCGGCTACAGCGAGACGAAAACACCGTCGGTGATGTCGTACGTTCTTTTCGAGACATGGGGGGGGCTTCCAACAGCACCTGGTCAGGCGGGACGAGCTGGTGAAGTGCGTTGAGGATCGCTGGGCGCAGTGCGAGCAGCCCCTGTTCATGCTGGGTTTTGCTTTGCATCCTGGGTATGTGGAGTGCGCAAGAGAGTTGCCGGAGACGGCTGTGTCTGGGATCGGTGCTTTATGTAAGATAGCAGTCTACTACTATCGTCGGCTTTTCGGCACCGAGGACATCGGCCAGATACGACGTGACATGTTGGCTTGGTTGAAGGGCCGACTTACACGAACGAAGTCCCGCGAGTTTTTGGACTCTCCGTGGGAGTACTGGGAGTGCGTTGCAACGGAGTGTCCCAAAAGCCTGCTGCCCAAGCTCGCTGTACGAGTTTTGTCAATTGCTGTCAATACAGCTACATGCGAGCGTCTTTTTAGCGAGCTTGGGCTGATTCACACTGCGAAGCGCAATCGGATGGACTCGAGTAAGTCACTCGACTTCCACACCATTGCGAAGCACGTTCGTCAACGCTTACGGAAGAAATCGGTGGCTTCCAAGAACCCGAAGAAAAAGCTGCTGATATCGCCAAAAGAAAGACGCATCGTTCTTGATGCTGCAACTAGCGCTGCACTATTCACTCCATCTCCGCAGCAGCACATTGCAGTGAACACAGACGGAGACAGCGACGACGAAGACCCCGGAGATGGCGTTGATGGTCCTCCCACGTTTGCGCTGTGGGGCGAGTATCTTAGGGAGGTATTCGAGGACGGCGAGATTGAGGCAGAATACGCGGAAAGCTCAAATGTTGCAGACGCTAATACGGGGACGTCATTAGACCACGGCGCTGCAGACGATAGGGCGGCTGCGTCGACAGAGCTGGAGGGAGCCAGTGGTTCCAGAGAGGACGACTCGGACGACGAAAACGACAACGAATTTGAAGAGATACCTGAGGCAGTCAAGCACGTTTTCCCGGATGAGAATGACCGCAGGTTCCCTCAAGAACCTGTGAGCTACAGGGCTTTCGTGGCCAGAAGGAAACACTGGCGAAGCTGTTCGAATGAAAAACGATTCTGAGTAGAAGGACCAGAATTGTAGCTACGTTTGCTTTGAACTACATCTAATGCACACAATACATATGCGAAAGTTACTTGCTGTTTTGATAATACTTGCATTAAAGTGATTCAAAGAACTTAACGCGCTCTACATATCTACAGCAAGCCCAGCTAGAAGGATATCTGGTCTTCTTACCCGCCCGAAGCCTCTATCTGGCTGAACTCCGCTTGCTTCATCACTGTCGACCGATGGATCACCTTCCAACCTTACACAGTCCGCAACAATCGCTCGACGACGTCGTCAAAACACGTTGGCGAAGTGGCCGGTGTCCACGTCGCCAGTCACGTGCTCCATGAACTTGTTGGAGTCGCCTCGCGGACTTTACCACGTCTTCTTCTTGCGAAGCTTTTGCCATGTTTTCTCCTTGCTGAAGCCCTCCTTCGAGCTTCCATTCTTCGCCGAGTGGGTGCTCCGTACACCACAACACCGAACTAGTTGTACCTAGCTGCTCTTGCAGTTAGGCGACGCTGTCAGTATTGGTCGCCGTGAAGGACACGCTGAAGGCGGCGTCGGCATTGTCCGGGCCGCAGGACACCTCGTAGTTGAGCCCGTTGGAGCTCTGCTGCTGTTGTTGCGAGGAGCCCGACGCCGCGAAGTTGGGGTTGCTGTACTCGAACGTTGTGTAGCTCTGGCCGTAGCCAAACGGGAACAGCACGCTCATGTTCGTGTACCAGCGGTAGCCGAAGTTCAGACCCTCGCTGAAGGTTGCGTTGCCGCTCGCCGTGGCCACGCGCTCCCGGTAGTCCGGGTTGCGGGTCATGGTCGAGTCCACGCTCGCCGAGTACGTCACGGGCAGGCGGCCCTGTGGCACGCTGTTGCCCAGCAAGTCGGTCGTGGCCCAGCCGCCCTCGGGTACAGCATCTCCAGCACGGCGCCCACGTCGTCCAGCCACGGCATGAGCATAGGCGCTGTTCAGCATCACGACGGTGTTGGAGTTCGCGACCGGCACCTTCTTGGCGGGTCACCAGCGTCAGACCCGTCTCAGCGGGGATGTTGGTGAACGTGACCGCGATGGGCGTGTCCACCTCCGCGGCGACGTCCACGGCCAGCAGCTGGATGTTGGCCGAGCGCTGCGTGGGGTCACCCAGCTCAGGCCCACGGACGTCGGCTCGTCGATGAGCCCCACGATGTATGCCTCCAGTTCATGCCAGTCTTCCTCAGGTGCACGCACGACTTGATGTTGTCCCTGTTGTCGCGCGTGGCGATCGCGTTGCCCCACGGCTTGACGCCTTCGTCGCCGTACAGTCGGTAGTCTTCGCCCACCTCCCTGCCGTAGATGCTGTGCGTGCCGATAGTGAAGATTGAGCCGCAGTCCGGGTTCGTGTGGCTCTCCCAGTTGAACGAGAAAGTGTAGTAGCCCTTCATCGCCACGTCCACTTCAGCAGCACCATCATAGCGTCGAATGCGGAACCAAAGGTCGGTGATACTGGGGTGAACGCTAGCGCTAATCGCCAAGTGAACTTGATGAAGCGCATCTCAGATTTATTGTAATCTGTAGTGATTTAAATAAAAAATGCCTTTGTTAGCCTTGGCCGGTAATGGAGCCACAAAACTTTCGCCACCGGTTTTGCCCTTTCGGCCGTCCCGGCCTTTTTACAGTTGGCCGAAACACAGGGACTTTACCAACACTGATTAAAGAGGGGGGCGTGAAAGTTGCAGCTCCACGCGCTGATTGGATAATAAAAAATACTTTACACCGTTCACGCTATTTAGTCTGCGTGAAAGTTGCAGCTCCACGCGCTGATTGGATAATAAAAAATACTTTACACCGTTCACGCTATTTAGTCGTAGTTCGCAAATAGTCGTGCTTCCGTACTTTTTCGTGACACACTGCGCAACCAAATTTACCCCAGGACAATGAAACATCGCAAAGACGGCGGATTTGGACGGATCTCGTTGAGCCGAAGCCAATCATGGTCTTAGATTTCTAATATATTGAATATTAACGTCACTAGAACATTTTGAAAATTCAATTTTTCCCCTCAAAAATCGTACACCACATTTAGTCAGGGTCCGACTAAATAGCGTGAACGCTGTAAAGTGAGCGCCTAACTTGCACTTAGACCAGTTCTTCATGCTGGTAGGGATATCATCGGCTTCTGAAGTTACTGTTGCCTACGGTCACACCCATTATTTTGTCACCCCCGTCAAGCGTAAAGTTGCCACAAAGTTGAGCCGTTTTAGCTGTCAGCTCCTCCTCGAAAGAGCTTCTCGTTCGTGTCGTACTTACAGTATCCGAGGGAGCAGCAGAGCCCGCTCGCACCCCTGCTCGTGGAATGCTTACTTTTTTCCTTCGAGTGATTACTCTTTTGCAATGTAATCCCAACGATGCTATGTGCAGAGCTTGGA
>JAIKVE010000688.1:0-16931 GCA_024679115.1 Phytophthora pistaciae | reverse complement strand
ATCCTTGATCTGTTTTTGGTCTCGCTGTAATGGGGGTGCCCTATTACAAAGGAAATTCGGTAGCTTTAGTAGTCGTGAGCAGGCAGTCTGAGGCGACAACACCTTGACGACACCTCGAGCTGTTGAAAACTTCTGGAGAGCTCCGGGTGCTAGTTCAGCCCCGCAGCGTATTGTCCTCCGCTGGATCGTCGAGTTGATACATAGAGTATCAACTCGAGCCCTTCCTGGTAGCCAAAACACCAACAACTCACCTCGACCTGTACACGCTTCCCCAGCAGTCACTTACCTCATGATGAAGTGCATGATTGCATTGCAAGGAGACCTCACCGCCCACACCACCACCAACCAGCAACTGGACCCTCCACAGCGTTCACGGCCAAGTACAACAGCCTTCCCAAGGTGGACCCCTTCCTTCAGCCACATGGGCGGTCCCAACCATCTGAGTCGAATACTCTGCCATGCAACTCATCCCTTTTATCAACCTATCGAACCGCCGGACAACTTGACTTCACTTTTCACTTCACTGGGTTCAACTGGCCCCTCGTCAGACAGGAAAAAAAGCTCAGCAACCAGCACCACACACACGCACTTTGGTCCAGCAGCTACAGAACCTCCTCCCCCTTACAGTATGCGCGTACTAGTGTTGTCGCTGCTGGTAGCGGCGGCGGACGCGGCCTGCAGTCGCGACACCACAGCGCTGACGTCGGACTGCAGCTCGCAGTGCTATGAGGGGCGGCCCTGCATCGCCTTCGCCGCGGGCGCGACGTGCAACGCCACGACCTTCGGCACGTGCGTCTCGGACGGCGGTAACGCCAGCTCCAGCAGCTCCAGTGGCGACTCGTGCGCCTTCGAGTGCTTCACCAATGGACCCAGCGACTTTGCAGCCAACGGGGCCGTGCAGTTCAGCGACTACGTCTTCTTCATCCCGTACGGCAGCGAGCAGAGCAAGTGGGAGGCCAACTGGACCAGCTCCCAGGCCAGCACGGTCGACTCGCAGCTGGCAACGGAAGTGGACGAGACGGAGCTCTACCCGAGCGAATCCAACCTAGTGTTCGAAGATATGGAACCGCTGACGTTCCTCACGGATACGACGACGGCGCAAGTTGCTGGATTTGTTTTGTTTATTAGCGAGTGTGAGGTAGATTTCTTGTTTTTTAATTGTTGTATTATGTTGCAGGATGTTTGTAGGGGGAACGAGTGAGTGGGGCGTGAGGGGGAAAGTGTCACAAGTGAAGCTGAGTGCGGAATTCTTGTCCAGCAACACGCAGTTGAAGAACATGTACGTGACGTGGCCATAGATGAGAAATTGAGGGTGTAGAGGGCTAATTGTTGTTATTAATTTTGTGGATAAACTTACAGTACGATGGTGAATCTTGGGTTTGACGTGGATCCGCCGCAGTCGACGTTCCCGACGACGAATGTCGAGATCTTCAGGATGTCCAACTGCCTGTTGAGCACGTACCCGGCGGATTTGGAGTTCATGACGTCCGTCGTGCACGTGTGAGTGGGGGCGATTCTGCTTTGTGAGGATTTAGGAGAGTGGGCTGACATGTATGGGTGGTGGAAACAGTGATTTCTCGCAGAATTACTTCAAGGACTACCCGGTCAAGTTTTCCCATGCTACGATGGAGACGCTGAATTTGTCCACGAACGCCTTGACGGCCTGCAGTGGCGACTTCCCCAACATGACGAATCTGTACGAATTGTTTTGCTCGCTTAACGTGCGGTTGCTGCATGATTGACTCATTTTGTTTGACTGATCGTGTAACTTGTTGCAGCGATTTGTCCGGGAACACGTTGACTGAGATCCCGTCGAACATCTTCGACATGCCCAAGTTGAAGTATCTCAACCTCAGCGATAATTCCTTCACGGGGGTGTCGCTGACAGCCGATCAAGTCACGTTCCTGCAGAACCTCAAGACTTTCACCATCGACACGTTCGGTGATGTTTCGTCGTGCTCAGAGTCAGCGCAGGTGAAGATCAGTGGCGTGGCAGTGTGTACCAGCACAGCAAGTTCTGCGAGCTCTTCCGGGTCGGGCGGAGGCAGCAGCGGCAACGTCGGAGCTATCGTTGGTGGCATTGTCGGCGCTCTTGTGGTTGTGGTACTAGCGAGTATTGCGTTCTTCTGCTACCGCCGACGTAAGACGCGAGGAAAAGGCTTCGGCACCGCTACAGGCTTTTCGGACGGATCGGCTGGAGCTGGATTGTCGCTCTGGAACGACCAGGAGTTGCTGTCACTTCAAGTAAACCCTGACGATATCGAAGACGTCCGCAAGCTTGGAACTGGAGCCTTCGGTGTCGTGTATCTCGCCAAGTACCGCAAGAACAAGTTCGTGGCTTGCAAGCGACTGAAGAAGGGTGAGGCTACGTACGAAAACACACAGAGTTTCATCGCTGAGATCAAGTTGTGTGCTACACTGGATCACCCTCGCGTAGTGCAGCTGCTGGGTGTCGCCTGGACGATCGAGAGCGACCTGCAAGCCATGTTCGAGTACATGTCGAATGGAGACCTGCGAACGTACCTGGAGAAGACCAAGTCGTCCCCCAGGAACTGGAACGCTGAGAAGTTGCAGCTCGCTGCGGACGTTACGGAGGCGTTGGTCTACGTACACTCGTTCACGCCGCCGATCGTCCACCGCGACCTCAAGTCACGCAACGTCCTGCTGTCCGAGGACATGCGAGCTCACTTGAGTGACTTCGGCGTTGCTCGTGTACGCTCAGCGAACAACACGATGACAAGCGGCGTGGGAACCGGTCGCTGGCTGGCTCCGGAGGTCATCGCGGGTAACAGGGACTACGACCAGACCAGCGACATCTTCGCACTAGGCGTCGTCCTCTCCGAGCTGGACACACACATGCTCCCGTACGAAGATGCGCGTGGAGCTGGTGGGAACCCACTCGCTGACGTTGCGATCCTTCAGCTGGTGGCGTCCGGCAGATTGTTGCCGACATTCGGACCGCAGTGTCCTCCAGAGCTTCAAGAGCTGGCGAGACGCTGCATGGCCTACGACCCTCAAGCTCGTCCTACAGCCGTTGAAGTGGCATTCGCATTACGGACGCTGCAGAAGTCCGGAGCGATCTGTTAACCCCCACTTGTCGACAAAACCCCGGGAATTCCATTGTCGTGCATCAGCCCTAGCGAGCATCAATGAGCGTTTTCATACTTATACTTAAGATTAATGTCTGCCTTGGTCGCACACTTCATCGTGTCACCACCCAAAGCCCAAAACTACCACCATTATAACTATTCCCCTTACAGCAGCGTGTAGTGTGAGCGCTGAATGACTCGCAACTCGTACGCGACAACGTGAGCCGGTGGACGCTCTTCAGGATCCTGCGCTAGGCACCGCTCGGCCAGCATTCGGAGCTCTGGTGGGCAGCTTGCACCAAATCTAGGACGCAACTGACCGGTAGCCACGAGCTGGAGGATGGCGATGTCGTTCAACCTGTTGCCATTCGCACCACGCACGTCGTCGTAGGGGATCGCGTGCGTGTCCATCTCGGATAACACGACTCCGAACGAGAACACGTCCACCGACTGGTCGTAGCTGCCGCTGCCTGAAATGACCTCGGGCGCCAGCCAACGCCCAGTGCCCACGGCTGCCGTCATCGTCTCGTCCACCGACTTGTACCGTGAGGCTCCAAAGTCCGTCACCTTGGCCTGCATCTCACCCGAAAGCAGCACGTTACGCGACTTGAGGTCGCGGTGCACCAATGGCGGCGTGAACGAGTGTACATACACCAGCGCCTCAATGATGTCCACCGCCAATTGCAACAGCTCCTGGCTCCAGTGACGAGTCGAGTTCGGGTCCACCAGATAGTCACGTAGGTCGCCGTTCTCCATGTACTCGAAGAGAGCCTGTAGATCCGTCTCAATGGTCCACGCGCACCCAACGAGACGCACAATGTTCGGGTGGTCGAACGGCGCCACCATCTTGATCTCCTCGATGAACGCTT
The DNA here is from genome assembly GCA_024679115.1 of Phytophthora pistaciae. Taxonomy (NCBI): domain Eukaryota; phylum Oomycota; class Peronosporomycetes; order Peronosporales; family Peronosporaceae; genus Phytophthora; species Phytophthora pistaciae. The sequence goes on along the minus strand of JAIKVE010000688.1, from coordinate 12,973 downwards.
GCGTTCGCTGCTTGGTAACCTGATCGGATCGAAGCCGCTTCGACGCTAGGAGTTGATTTCCTCGGTACTTGACCAGCCAGATAATTCCAAACGCTCCACTACCGATAGTTCCGATATCCTCGATCTCCTCGTACTTGACCTGAAGTGACAGCAACTCCTCATCGTTCCACAGTGAATACGCCATCGAACTGTTGTTACTGTGCGTACTGCGTGTCGAAATCCGTGGTGAAGAGTAGCTGTCGTCCTCCTCATAGTCATTCGAGCAGAATCGTGGCCCTCCACTCACAGGGGTGCGGCGGCCACCCCGATACCCCTTTTCAACAGGAGTTCGAGCTAGAGGGGGCGACACACCACCAAAGTACGACTCGCGGACAATCTTTTCGCGCCGGTTTTGTGGTCTTCTCACTCGCCTCCGATAGAGCCAAACGCCAGCAAACACCACGCCGCCAAGCACCAGCAGCCCGCCCACGATAGCGCCGACAATAACGAACACGTCTGAGCTCGAAGACGAAGAACCGGTGCTGACCTCGTCGCTGCTGTCCGTGTCGTCGTCGTTCCCGGCGTCCGAGATGCACACAGTCAAGGAGTGTACCGCAAGTCTGTTGGCCGTGCTGCAGCTGTCAATGGGCTTGGTGAAGTCGGAGTTCTCCAGATCCAGGGTCGAGAGCTGCGTCAGAAAGTCTGCTTCGGATTTTGTGAACCACGGAGACTCGAGCGGGTTGCCCTTCATGCGCAGCTCGGTCAGGCTGTCGTGGATGTAGATGGTCGGAGGGATATCGGTGAGGTTGTTGTTACTCAGGTCCAGCGTCTCGAGGTTCGGAAAAACCGCTCGAAAAGTACTGAGCTCATTGTTCAGGAAACACCTGAAAGTGAATAAACAGCCATAATGTAAGCTGAGAACTCAATTATCACGCAAAACCTGCCACCTACAGATGAACAAGCGAGTTGAGTGCTGCTGTTGCTGCAATTCCCGTGATATAGTTCTTGGCCAGGTCCCTGATCGACAGAAAAAAATAATGTTAGTTCACCATGGGTAATAATGAGCTAACCGGAGCTATAAAATGGAAACTTACAGGGTCTGGAGACTGGTGAAGTTCGCCACAAGACTCGGAAACGCCGACAGAAGCGTATTGGCGAGACTCAATTTCTGCAGCGCCGTCGGCAGAATAACCGGGAGCTGCTGCAGCGTCGCGTCCGTGGACAAGTCTAAATTGCGCAGCGCAACGCTCGAGACATTAGATTGCGTGGAGATGACGTCGGAGCCGAAGGCCACCTTGGCCACCTTGCCCTTGACGGAGGAATTACTGTTCGAACCGCCTGCTAAGACGCTGCCAACCAACAAGATACGTTAGTTATAGCCCTCGATCCCATCTGTGTCAATCCAAAAATGACTCACAATGACGTCACCGTCGGCTGCAGCTCGATAGTGCTAATATTGGAGACGGCATCGTTGCTCGCCGCCGCGTACGTCTCCGTCTCGTCCTGTTCTCCATTAACCGATGATCCGGCGCTGCCTGCTTTCTCCTTGCTGCTCTCGTACAAGCCGAACTCCACCAAGAACGTGAACGCGTCGGTATCGTCCAACGGTTTCGAGAAGCACTGAATCGCGCACTGGTCTGCTGTCACGCACGTCGCGCCTGCGGGGCAAGATGAAGAGCTGTAGGCTACGCACGGCTCGTACTGCGCGCAGGCATCGCTGCAGCTCGAGGACAGCGTCGACGCCGCCAATCCGCACGATTGTCCTGCCACCCCCTGAATCAGCAGCAGCACCGCCGCTGCAGCGCCCGCCTTCATGGTCGACGGAGTCCTTGGCGCCTCCTGTCTCCTGCGAGTCCTGCGGGCTCGATCCATGACGGACGATTGCGATTCCGATGGAAAATCTCAATTGATTCCCTCGCTCGCTCGCAGCCTCTTAGTCCGACAGCGTTGGCAGGTGACGGCGCTGCCTTTTTCTTCCAACTTTGAGCGAGGCACTAACGCTGCTGCACCCACCGCCCACGCTCCACTCGACTCGCGGCGCAGCTGGTCAATTGGAACGAAATCAGTTCGAGGGGACTGCAAGCTGCACCGCAGAAGAGAGAGAGAGAGCAGCGAAGTGGACGTTTGGAGACTGAGGGGGCTTTTTGGTGGGGTGAATCGCCACGCGCTTTCTGCTGCGAGGTCGGCGCGGTGGCGTGGCCGCGGGGCTTGGACAGCCATGAGCGGCGACACCTTCCCGCCGGTCGTCTGCATGAAGTTGACGGGCACGGGATTTTCGAGCAGCTACGTTCGTCTATACTGATAATATCGGGGCGATGACACTTCTTGTGTGGGCTATACACCCAAGGTAAATAAGCTGAAAACGCGATATTAGATGTGTGATTGCAAGCTGTCGCAAATGTTGTTTGACAGGTATGAGTATATGGAGGTTTGTTGCGGTCGGTTGAAAGTGGTACGCAGAGCATAAAAATCCGAGTGTGGAGCTCATTTATGGGGAGAAACAAGACGGACACTTGTTGATGCGCGACTGGCTAGCCGTGCTGACTTGTTGCCTTTTGAAAGCTGCTTGGCGAGTCCGGTTGTCGTGATTGCGGCGAGAAGTGGCCGGAGCTTTTGGCCGCGCCTCTGCAGGCATCGATCTGTCGGCTGTGCCGAGTGCGTTTTATTCCGTTCGGAGGAGGGAGGGCGAGGTCGTGGAGGGGAGAAGACGTCACTGGGATGGCCACTTGGCGCCTCGGTGGAGACGATCGCTGCGCGCTTTGCCAGCAGGCAGACGGGAATGTGCTTTTTGAGGTGCGGCGTGTCAATGGCAAGAAAATACACCGCTCGTGGCGCCGTGTGCATGTAGATGATGTACCAGCAATCGGCGCCGACTTGTGTCGGTCCAGAAGTGATGCGGGTCTATCTAGCAGCGAAAACGGCAATACGGCTCGAGGTCGTGGGCTCCTGCGCTCTCGAGCTGATACTTTTGGGAAAGCCTCTCTCTCTGGTCGACGTTAGGGGGATTCACTTCAACTTCCGCTGTCAGAGCGAGGGGATGCACAGCACCGGTGTAGTACTGTATGCTCGAAAGGATCGAGCGACCACGCATTTCCCCCTCATTTTCATCCGAGTCGTCACGTTGCCTGCCGGACGACTCCGGCTTCGGCGTCTACGGTACGCCAACGGTGCCAAGCAAGCCATGCTGCCACGTGTTGTTTTAGTGTAAAGATACTTTTACGACGCGAAAGCCTGGTATAGAGATACTTTTTTAAAGGTTCGCCAGCGTTGCGTCACGCTCGACGCGTGCAACACCATTGGCGAGCGCACTCTTGCGCAAGGAGCTCGTGGAAATGTCGGCGTTCCGTCAAGGGCTCACAGTTCGACTTGACTGGGATATCGCGCCTTATCAGCTCTAGAGAGCGACGGGGTCATCCCCCGCGCTAGGGTTTAAGCGGTGGGTAACAATAGAGGAAATCACCACATAGAGACCAGACAGTTGTGGCTTCAAAGCCGGCGACGCGAAGCTCAAACCTGACTCAGCTGGCGCAGCAGCAAGCATCATTTCACCCAACTTTTCTCATTTCACCCAAATGGATACACAATATATTGGTATAAAACCCAGCAATAAGTTATGTACCGCCACACATTTTGCCATTATCGCGTCCACGATGCCATCGCGCTGCTCTCGCCGCCGAAGTCCCAGTCCTGCAGCGGACAAGGAGACGCGCAAGGTGCTCCCTGCGCGCAGCTCTCGCGGCACACGCATCAACAAACTCATCGGCGAAGAGGCCGAGGCCGACGCGTCGTTCTGGGGTCAAGAGGCGTGGCAAGAAGACGGAGAAGACGAGGACTACTCCACAGAAGCAGGTATTTACACCTTATTGTTGCGAATCCGGTGGGTTTTATTGCTAATACACCATGTTTTATCAATCTGCAGAGGAAGAGGACATTGTCGACTCGGATTTCGACGCCGAAGAAGCTCCAGATGACGAGGTGCACGACGCCGAAGAGGACGAACAGCCTACGAGGCGCAAGCGCGCGGCGACGAGCTCTGGACGCTACAAGGAGCCGATCCAGCCTCGACCAGCTAAGCGGAAGGCTGTTGCTGCAGTGAACAAGGCCCCAGCACCAGCAGCTACTACTCCTACGACCCCAGTGTTCGAGTATGTGGCGCCGACGGTGCGGTCCTCGACGGCTAGGAAGTCGTCCGAGTCGTCCGAGATGAGACGACGAGCGTCGCATGAAGCGGCGAAGCTGGCGGCGAAGAACAAGAAGCCGGCGGTGGAGAAGACGGGGAACAGGTTGACGCAGGCGCAGCTGCTGGCGGAGGCGGTGAGGACGGAGGTGGAGAACACGCAGTCGCTGCAGAGACTGGAGCAGCTGGAGGAGGAGAAGAAGGCGGAGAGTGCAGCACCGAAAGCGCCGTTCACTGGCAGTATGGTGCGGTATTACAGCCGAATCGGAGCGCCCAAGACGATCACGTTCATGAATACGCTCGACTTCCCGCCGATCTTCAACCAGCCCAAGCCCAAGAAGAGGATCAGCTCGCAACAGCAGAAACTCAACAGGTTGAAGCTGGAAGCGGAGGAGGAGGAAGACGACGAGGAAGACAACGACAGTGTGCAGGACACTGAAGAGTACGAGGAGAAGGACGGCCAGCAGCACGGCTTGCTACAGAATAACACCCCGACAGCCGCCAAAGCGGCGGCATGAGCTCTACTGCACTGTAGCACACAGCTTTCTCTCTTACTGGGCCTTCTTCTTGGACGCCTCGGCGAGGGCCTTGTTGGTCGCTCCCCAGAACAGCAGCACCTGCAGCACCAGCGTGCCGTTGAGCACGATGGTCACACCGAAGCCCGCCACCTGCACCGGGTCGCCCGTCTCCTGCAGCGTCGTGAACAAGCGCGCAATGGAGCCGGCCAGGTTGAGCACCAGCGTAATGAGCGCCAACTGGCCCGTGTGGCCCTGCTTGAAGTTCGACAGGATCTACACCAGCACCAACACCAACCAAAACCCATCAGTTCTCGCCACTGTAACCCACCAATAGCAACACTAAAATAATACCTGAGGCGTGCGAGCCACGATGCTCACGGGGATGCCGGCAGAGGCCAGCAGCCACTGGTACTCGTCCGGGATATACAGCATCCCGCCCGCCATGGCAGCGAACACCACCACGAGGCCGAACCGCGTGGAGACCGGGATCTTGGGCGTGTAGAAGGCCCACAGCAGCAGCACGAGGATCACGTTCTGCGCCAGGATCACGAGGTTCTCGCCCCACGTGCTCAGCGGGTAGCCGCGCAGCAGGTTGTAGACGGTGCTGGACAGGTAGAGCACCACCTCCATGTAGAAGGCGCTCGGGGTGAGCCCCGTGACGTCCTTGGCGCCCAGGATCTTGAGAATCTGCGGCAGCTTGAGGATCAGGCTGCCCGTGATGATGGCGTAGCTCAGCGCCTTGCTCACCACGGCCTTGATGCACTCGACGTTGGCGAAGTCGTGGTGCGTCGCGAAGGCCTCGAAGCACTTGGGCGTGAACAGCCCCAGCACCAGCTCGTCGTCCGCCTTCTTCTCCGCCGCAGTGGAGGCCGCCACCATTGCCGTGGCCAGCGCCAGCGCCGCGCACACTTGGGTCATTTTCGCCACCATCTTGCCGTCACCCACGCGAACAGATCAAACTGAAGCAAACAGAGTGTGGGTGACGTCACGCTGGGATAGTTGGTGTGCTCGTACGTAATGAGTACGTATTTGATACACTAAATATTTAATTTGGTTTTTGTATGCTACGAAGACACCTTGATGTTTGTATGCCTGAAGTTGAAGTCGGTTGAGGTGGGCCAACGTTGACACGTTAGGCTTGTGTTGATTGGCGATGTCCACCTCATACATAGCAACATGAGCGCAAGTGCGACGCTACGTATGATGCGGAGTTCACACCGATAAGCTCCATCAACCAACGAAGCGCCAGAACGAGATGACGAATGAAAAACTCACCCCACCGGCACGACATGCGAAGCGGTGATCATGCGACTCTGTCGAACAAGTCGCTGCCCAGCGACCAGAGATAGACAACGAATATGTGGAGACTCAAGTCGCTTCTTTGAACCTGTCTACCGGCGACTTCCTTCTACTGTAGACAGTAAAAATTGCTCGAACTAGTGTAAGTAGCTCTCTGTGGTAGACGGATTGGGACGGCGGGTCGAAAGCCTGGTCATTTATAAACCTGCTCATCACCGAAGAACCGCAACTTGGTGGCTCCAAGCCCCATTTAGTACTTTATCCACCAAGAAATCCATGCGCGTCATTTCTCCACGAATTGCCATCGTTGCGTTGCTGCTCGGAACGCAGTCAACACCTAGTGCAGCGAAGTGCTTCTTTGGGACGTTCAAGTGTGGCGACGGTGAGTCCATTTGTCTGAATCCAATCACCGTCGGCAAGTGCGCTTTCGACGCCGTTTGTCCCATCAAACTCGATGCAATCATCACCACTCTGGGGAATGCGCTCAAGGCCTTGACGCCAGATCAACTGGACTTCGTCATCGACCTGGGAGTGGAGGAGATCAACTCCGTGTTCGACGACTTCAGAGACTGCTTCAAGGGGTTCGAGGGTACAGTGCCCCAGTGCCAGCAGCTCCACACCGTTCACTCGTGCGTCTCGGCGGCTTTGGATACCGCGACAGCTCTGAAAGGCGCTGGGAAGTTTGCCAAGTTGGCAGCAGGGAAACTCGACAAAGCTGACCAGGCGCTAAGTATTATTGAAGACAAGATCATCCCAGCACTCAACAAGGAGTGCGGGTCAGGCTGTCTAAACGAAGACACGTGCCCAGCGCCGAGTACCACGACCACCACCACGACAACTACCACCACGACAACAACCACTGAATGTGATGATGCGTCGACGACTTCTAGCACGACGATGGACTCGACGGATTCAACCGCAATCACGTTGGAATACAAGGCCCCCTCTGGCTGTACGTGTCTGGCGATAAATGCAACAGCGTACGACTACGATGCCGTCGCGTACAGTACTGGCGCCTGCGCGCGAAACGTGGCCTACTTCATGGACGATCAAACCCCGCCGTTGCTCGTCTCCAAGGCGTACTTTGCTGAGATGGGCTGCTTCGTTGGAAAGCAGCAGAACGGATGCACCGCGTCATACAAGCTGGAAGACGGAGATATCAGTTTGTCGGGTGAAATGCAGTGGAGTCTGAACGACCTGCAATTCCAATACTTCATCCCGTGCGTCGACCAGTACGGCCGAAAGTACTCGGAGCGCACTCAAAAGGTGGAGCTGCCCACAGCCACAACAGCAGCGCCAGCGGCTTGCACAGAGACGAACACGACCACGACAACTACGACGACAACCACAACGACCACCTCGGACAGCAGCAAGAGCGAAGCGTCGAGCCTTCAAAGTCTGAGTCGCACACTGGCAGCAGTTGCCACGGCATCGGTGACGTGGTGGCTGACTGCTTAACCCCTTGGACGAAATCCGGAGGATGCAAGCGACCTACTGAATGACGAAAGGCTGATCCCTCATAAAAAAACTCAATGATCATGACAGTAAAGAGTGGCAGTGAGTACACTCACTCCTTTCTATCTTTATTGTCTTGATCATCGAGTTCTTTTTATATAATTCTAACCACAATAGATACTTCAACAATGACAAAGGAAAATAACAAAACGATGATATTCGAAAGCAATTATCAACTTAAGGTTCTCAAACCCAGCACGCAACAAGGTGAAACTTACTACATGTACATGTATTAACGTTAGTAGTATGAGTAACATACTTACTTCGACGTATGTGATAAGACCAACAACTTGATTTACTGCGTTCACCGTTTGTATTGAAACTTACATAGCTGGAAGGAACCATTCCCATATCTTGCGGGGTGTACTTGCGGCATTCTGTACCATCGAATTTATAGATGTCATCACGGGTCTCAACTATTGGTAACAATACACCTGAAATGGCCAGCATCAGCCCAGCCAACGTGGGCGCAAGAAGCTGAACTGTGTTCATGTTCGGGTTTCGCCTCATTACACTGTTAGAGGCAGTGATGTGTCATTTCGTGTTCGTGCAGATCCAGACGAAATGGATGGGTTATGTGGGTGGGTGTTTATCCATGATACATTGTAGCTCGTACTCCTGCGTGGAAATCCATCGTTGAAAAGTGTGTTCGTTGGGTTTGTACAGATTAGATTGACTCCAACTGTAGCAGCTTGCGGTACTTTCACCTTTTCGCTCAGGCGTATGTTGTGCACTCAAATTCCCACAAGGTACTGTTCAAGGTACTAAAATATGGATGAACGATGTAGATGTTCATAATGTGTGCTCACTTTGATGTAATGTTCCTAAGAAAACATGATGATGTCATTTTCCTCTCGATATTAACACCAGCATTACGACAACGGCAAGACATTCATAGGTGTTAATACAAACAACAAGCCTCGATCGACTCGAAAAGTATTGGGTTTCTGTTTCTTGAACCAACGAGCACAAAACTCACTTGCTATCGTTACAAGACAAACGTCGACAATTAAATTGGCTCCGTTAGAAGGTGTACCCAAGCCCGGCAAACTTGAACGTGAAGTCAACACCTAGCGTCAGCACAAACACCAAATAGTTAGTACTTTCGCTCTCTACACCAGCCCAGCCAAGTATGGAAACGTACCGAAATGTACCACGCGGAAACATACCGTGATGACCATCCAGATCATCAACTTGCCCTGAATAAGGGGTCTTTGCGCCTTCAGTACGAACGCTAGTTGGCACATGGCATTCATCCCGCAACTACGCTGAACCATAACCACGAGTACCCAGAACGAGGCGATCTGCAAGAGTCCAAACACGAAGACAGGGAGGACGGTGACCCCCACGTTGTCGAGCGTGACACCAGCCATCTCTGTGTGATATCGAGCACTTGGGAGGTGGACCATCACCAGAATGTAGAGGGTGTAGAAGAACGGGATAACCGCCTCCAGGTAGGCAGTGACAACGAGACATTCGATAGTAAACAGTAACTCCAAAGCATTGTTCAGCAGTTTTGATGGATCCACTGCTGCGAACTTTTCGAGACGAACACTTTCTGTGGATCGGACTTCCTCTGGCATGGGTAAGCCAGTCAAGGCAGACGTGAAGGGGTGAACAGCGTTGGAAAATATACGAGACCCAAGCTTGTCATGCACTGCAGAGTGTGAAGGCACGACAGTGGCTGAATTCGCTCGAGCTTTCTTCAGCTTTTGGCACTCGCTTAGCCGATTTGTGTCCTCCACGGATAGTTGATGCGGAAAGCACGAGAAAATCCGGACGTCGGTGAGCTTCACTTTCCTCAGTTTGTCGGGATTTCGACAAAAAGAGCAGATAATACCCAACATATCTACAGGATTATCGCAGTCGGTGTATTGATGAAGCATCGCTTGAATGGAAATCGTCCGACGGTGCAACCCGTACAGCACTATTACAGTTTGCGAGAGATCCGTCACGGAAATCGCCACAATAGCCAACAGCGACGACGCGCTCTGCATACACGTCGCCACGTAGACGGCATTGAAGAAATCCACAGTGAAAATCACCGACTCTGGCGCGATGTCTTCAACGTGAGCCACGCACCGTAAAACAATATTTTTGATCCCCACCTTGATCACTGGTAAGAGCGGGATGACCAAGAACTGGTACTTTGATCCCTCTGCTAGCCGGAATAACAGCTCGTAGACTGGATACACGAACATCATTAGAATCTGAGCGTACAAGAAGTTCATGTACTTGACGAGCTGTTCTCGACGCGTCAGGAGCTGCTGTATAGCATCCCCACCCATAATGACTCGAAATAATACGATGTGGAGAATGTTGTAGATCGGGGTCATGGTCAAAATCGAGAACGGGAGAGGGAAGATCAAATACGCTCCAATGGGGATAGTACAAACAGTAAACAGTATCGAGACGCACGACGAAAGCAGCACTAATCGTGGTGTAGTGATCGTAAAACCTTCAATGAAATAAACCGCTTGGCCCGTCGAGAAGTGCGTTATGACGAAGGTGAGTATCATAACTCGAACCCAGAAGCCGTAATTCACTCGCCAGCCGTCTGTTGGATCTTGAAGGGGGATCGACTCTTGGACGAAGACTAGGACGATCATTGGTAGTGGCGTCACGACGCATACAAACAGCGCGTTTAATATTGCTGCATCCTGTGCGGAACTCTCCAAGGCAAGTAGCCGATGGATGGAATACTTGCCGCCGTAATAGCTCACTTGTAGACGCTTCCAAGTGTGAAGCAGCCTCGCTCCATCCGCACGTAGTGAGTTAACCATCTTGCAACGGAGTTAGTGGAAACCAGTTGCAAAGTCGACGCTGGACACTGCCAAAAGTCCACGTTAAAATCCAAAAATACCCCATTTAGTAGTAGTAGTAGTAGACAATCAAGCAGAAGACAAAGACACCTCTCCAATATATATTGGAGACTTTTGGAGTGAAACAGAGAAAAATAAAGAATCAAACTCATCACATAAGGACACTTGTGAACTAGTACTCCAATTATCTACAGGCAGGGAGAACTCAAACCGCTGCACTGTACTGATTATATGCCATCGTGCCGAGGTTGGAGGTAACACCGCCTAATTGCTTGAAAATTTGTACCCAAAGCCTTTGAATTTGAACGTAAAATCCACACCTGCACAACCAGAAGAGGCACAACCAGGATTACAGTGCCGACCTTGTCAATACAACACGATCTCTAATTCTACAACGTACCGAAATGCATGACACGGAAGCACAACGTGATCATCATCCACACAATGAGCTTCACCTGGATCAGCGACCTCTGCGACTCGAGTACAAACGCGAGGTGATAAATCGCCCGCATCATGCAGTTCCGTCTGATCAGCACTACCAACACCACGAGCGATGCGATCTCAAGCAGACCGAACGTAAATACAGGTAGAATCCTAGCTACCACGTTATCCGGAGTGATGCCGACCATTTCAGAATGATATTTGGCGCTCGGCAGGTGTACCATCACCAATATGTACGCAGTGTAGAATAGCGGAATGACGGCTTTCAGGTACGCGGTGACAAGAGGCACTCAATCGTGAACAGAATCTCAAGTGAGTCTCGCAGGAACGTCGGGTGGTCAATAGAAGTATCTTGTTTGTGGCAGCTTTTCTTCGTAGTGGGTCGTTTTCCCTGTTGAGTTTGAGGGTTTGCCATGTTTACGAGATCCGAAGTTGGTTGGAGAGACATCCCGACTTCTAAAGCAAAAGAAGCGGTAGAAATTTGGTCCACGAGATGAAATGGCGCTGGTGGCAGAGTACGGGACGACTGCTGCTGACTTCTTGGTTTGCTGTTGTATGGCACCATGTTCTTTCATGGTAGATTCCAGCGTATCCAGGAGCTTCGCGTCCTCTATAGAGATGTAGTGCGAGAGACATGAGCGAATCGTTAGTCCTGTTCGATTCTGCTTCTTAAACTTTACAGGATCTCGGCATACGGAAGATAAAACGGTGAGTAGTAGGTCCTTCTTCTCCTTCTCTGACGGCTGAGCGGTTGTAAGAAGCTTTGATGAGGTCGTAACCGTTCGACGATGTAGCCCATACAACATAGCCGCTGTCTGCGATAAATCCGTGACGGTTATCACTAAAATGGAGAGAGCGGAGGAGGACGTCTGCATACAAGTCGCCGTGTATATTGCATTGAAGAAGTCCACCGTGAAAATTACCGCCTCGGGTACCATATCTTCCGCGTGCATCATGGATTTTCGCACAATATTCTTGAGAAACACTTTAATTACGGGTAAAAGCAGGATCACCAGAAGCTGGTAGTGCGAACCTTCGGCTGTGCGGAACAACACCTCGTAGATCGGATACACGAACATCATAGCGACTTGAGCGTGTAAATTGTTCAGAAACCGCTTGAATTGTTCCGGTTGGGCCTTGGTGCGCTCGATAACCTCAGCCCCCACCACGAGTCGGAGTGAAATGAGGTAAATGATATTGTAGATCGGGGTCATGGTAAGCACAGAGAACGGGATCGGGAAGATCAAATAGGCGGAAATGAGCATTGAACACGCGCTGAGAAGTACCGAAACGCAGGTAGAGAGCAGTACCAGTTGTCGGACAGAGTAATTAATCCCCTCGAGGAAGTAATTTATGGGGCTTGTGGACGAGTAAGTGATCACAAAAGTCAGCATCGTCACGCGTATCCACTGGCCGTAACTCGCGCTCCACCCGTCTTTCACGTCGCGAAGCGGGATCGATTCTTGGATAAAGATGATTATTGCCATGGGAAGTGGGGTTCCAACGCACACGAGTAGAGCGCGTAATAGCGACGTATTCTTTACGTAGGTCTCCAAAGCCAGCAGCCGGTGGATGGAATACGCTCCTCCGTAGTAGCTCACTTGAAGCCGCTTCCAAGATCGAAGAAGCTTGGCTCTCATGGTCCACACCCTCGACATGAATGACAAGAATGAGGTTGATGACAGTGCTCCAATAATATACTTGGTGCTTCACTCAACACCAGCTATAATTGGGGCTTCATTGAATAACAGTAGAAATAGTAGTCTCCTGGCATTTGTAACGCGTTATAATCCGATGCCAAGCCAGACAATGAAAAAAGTCCTTCTACCAAAACCATTCGTATCTTGACATTCGAATTAATCTCATGAAAATATATTATTTATGCAAACAAAACGATCGACCTCTTGCCACACCTTCCGGTCGTACTTCCTACAACTTAAAGTACTAATATATAAGTGATGCACACCTTGACGACTCCAACTTTAAAATTTTGTTGCTAGCTTTTTTTATTCCTCAAAATTACCGCCCAAATGTACCTCGCCTCCAAACGTCTAACATTGGCTGGTGGAAACGCCACCAGAAAAAAACCCAGTATTTTAGCGTTCCAAACACGCTCAACAAAAAACTATCCTGGTTAAACTCATTGATTCCGAAAACCTCTCACTTGTGTCGAGCATTCGTAAGACAGTTTGACGACAAATCAATTGTAGCAATTTCATTGG